>WWPM01018385.1:0-10067 GCA_023279145.1 Glomeris maerens | reverse complement strand
ATATACTGTACACAAAATGTGGAATTTTCATTAAACCAATCAATATATTCCTCCATAAATCTTGTTCTCGTTGCAAACATGTTACTTTTACGATAACATCCAATTTTATTGGGTATATGCCCTATGTATGTACAGTATTTATTCATTTCGAAATTGCTAAGTTATTGAAAGAACAGAAATGACCACTCGACTTGAGGAAAGTGAGCATCTGTTGCTCAATATTGAACGTTTCATGCATAAATATTACATGGGTTTCTGAAAGGTAAGATTGATGCCTGGGATTTCGCATTTGAAATCGGAAAATCTAAGAGCTGGAATACAAAATATTTGAACTGGGATTTAGGAAAATGCCAACATGCCAAGGTTTATGCATCCTTCAAACGTCTTCCTCAATATGCTCTTATTTCTGCTTTCAATTCGAAGAAATCAATATTATGCAGATCTCCTATATTTGAATGATCATAAAATGAGGCAATTAAACAATATATAAGATTGGTTAAAATAAACACAACTTAATTGTGGAGTTATAAATTGTTTGCTATCACAGTTTAAAGTGTATTTTTTAATTTCTGAGCATGCGCAGTTGTTGTGTAGCACATCTGGTATCATGGGCACCTGCATCTGAAATCAAGGACCTTGCTTAAATGCCTGAAGGGCCATATGCTACTGTATTGCTCAAGTTGCACACAATACATAAAGGTAAGATATTTTTTTATTTAAATTATAAATTGCATTTAAAGTTTTTATATTGTGCAAAACATATTTTGAGGAGCAAAGTCCGCTGTCGACCAACCAACTCTTGATATTGAATAATTAATCTGCTACCTATATTTCGACATTAGTTGAAATTATTTTACAGAATTTGAATTTGTAAAGTATAACACATCACATGGCTTCTAATAAACTTATCAAAAGCACTTATGTATCTACAATTACTGTAATAGTGAGTCTTTCAATGCGAGAACAATCTTGATTGTTTTGTAAAATTTTTTAGCTCTGCTATTTTGCTCAATTTTTCCTCGTTTAGGTACATATAGACGTAATAATTGCTTTCTGAACCTTGCTATATTGCGAAATCGCACTTGCATCGCTGGTATTGGTCAATTATCTTCCTGGGCGGAGCTAATGACGTCATCACATTCGTATTCTACACTTTTCAAGAATTTTGTCATTCTAATAACAACTTCTAGAAGCCAAGCGAGAGTTGGAAGATGAAAGCATCATATGACCAGAATTATATCCAACTTCGCCTCAACATTTCTCTGTAAGTTATATAAGACGATTCCAGAGTTTCTTAATCTTAAATTAGAAATAATCTTGCAAGAAATTATGCAATACAAACGACTTGTGATGGTTCAATCATGGTTCAATGAGGCAATTTAAAACCAATTTGAGTAAATAAGTTCGCTCCATTTGATGTATACTTAAAGAGCGGATTAATTGTAGCAATCAAATTATAATAATCTTATTGGAATCGGTCACTATATCACAAAAAGTGATGATCAACATGAGATTGGATGCCACAAAAGTCCCCGTATGTGTGTAACACTTGTGGGCTTTACAACTCCATTCGCAGTAGCGCCTTACATTATACTTGTTGCTAACACTTCCTATACAATCCATTCACGAAAGAAATCTCATCAATTATTTCAATAATGTTTTCTTATAATCGAATTCACTTTGGTAAAGAAAAGTTTTATGAAATTGGAGTGTTTATTTTCAAATAAAACACAATATCAAGCAACAATATTAAAACAATGAATTAATTTTGATGCATAAATGACCGTATTAATTTGATAGTTCACATCCTAAATGTTTGCTGTAATCAAATGCATTTACGTGGAATATAGGCATATTTTCTACTTTTTATGGTGACGAAATAAAAATTCATCTTCAGTTGCAACTACATACAAATAACTCTGAAAAGTTATATGCAGTTATGTGAAAGTTTTGCGGGAATATGTGCGTATCTTTAATGGTTTTCCGTAGCTTTTTTTTTGGATCGAAAAGGAAATGTAAGGATGTTGCTTTTAATAAGTTTAAACTGCGTAACTTCCGGGTGAAAGATTTGATGGGTTCAGAAGTTGCTCGCGAAAGGTCTCGTTTCAAAAGACCCCCGCATGTCGAAGTATTGATTTGACGCAAAACTGCTTCGCGTTGTTTACAGTGCTCATCAAAATTCTGCAAGCTGGTGCTGTAAATAAACATAATCAATAACGAAAGGGGCCGAGTACACGCGTACGTACGGTACAATCGGGAAGTTTAATCGCAAAGTGTTCCCCGCAACCGTAAATAATTCATTCCGGTCTATTACAACGCGTTTTAACTTTATTTCGAATCAAAATATGGTGAGTTTTTTCGTTTGCTTCCTCGTGTCTTGCTCTCGGTGCACGGCCTTGTCCATGTGGTGCAGTTGTCTTATCCGGTCTTCCTGATTGGAAATCTTGGCGCGAAGCTGCTCGGCCACAATCCTATCCCTGTTAACAAAATAAACATGTTTAAACTATAGTCAGAGCCCCCATAAGTACGAGTAATAACAGAAATGACAGGACCTCGAGTCGTTCCTCGAAAGCGCTTCTCGTAACTTCGCCAGTTCCCGTTCGGATTTCTTAATATCCTCCGATATTTGGAATGACTGAAATGAAAGTAGACTCGACTACAACAACAACTCCCTTAATTCCTTAATATGTAACTCTTTTAAGTTTTTTACCTGCACATTTAAGCCAGATGTACTCGCTTCGTTTAAAACCGTTTTCGACGATTTCGCGAGAACGGTGCGGCCGTCAACTTGACCGGCTGAAATCGAATCGAAATTTACTTCAAGTAAATATTGTGCACGAATAATTAATATACCATAACGGACCTTTATTCTGAGCCAGCTTGAAATTTAGCAAGTCGAATACTGATTTCTTAACGGCGGCTTTCCGACGATATCCTTGGGCGATGGCGGCCGCTTCTTTCCGCTTCTTGCGTCTTATTTTCTTCTTGGCCCTGACTCCGTCCTTATCACCGGCTTGCTCTTTCAGTTCCATGATTTTATCTAAGGACTTCCCTAATTGGAAAAGATTTTTTTTATTTCAGTCGATACCCATTCGTAAATTAAGATGGCGAAGTAAGTAACCTTGCGGCAGTACAACGGCTTCCACGGGTTCAGATCTTCCTTCTGAATTTCTACCCAACCCTTGGCTGTAAATTCGGAACCAACTCTTTCATTTTCCTAATTATTATTTCAGTGGCATTCTTTTGCATATATAAGTTACCCCATAATGTATCCCATTTTTTCCATCAGCTTTGAGCCCATACCCTAAAAAACAATACAACTGAAACTTTATTTCTGAGAAATAAAAGAGTTGAATGCAACAAGGATTTAAAAATTGTTTGGTTCTTGTAATGTAAATTCAAATCAATTTATTGTATTAACTTTTTTGAGTGGAAATGAAAATGAAAGTATATAATATTTATTTCTTGGGGAATATGTAGAAATAAAATGAAAAGTAATATAAATATGTTGCACAAGTAAGCTCCTGAAGTTTTGTAGATGTTTCTGTTTAACAATTTCAACTATACATAATGCTTTATAATTGTAGTTTCTACCATGTCTATTAACTTTCGCTTCAATGTTCTATATCTTTAAGTTGAATCCATAGAATGAAAAGTTACAACACTGTAAACAATTTCAACAGTTCACTACAAATAATAATCTGTTCAGTTCTTCAGTTTCAATTTTTCCTATTTAAAACTTGTTGAACTACAATTTTCACAAATACAATAATCTTTCACTAAGTAACTACGACGCGTACCAAAACCAGACAATTTTATCTCTTGTAGTTTTCAAGTTCTTTTTCAAACCCTAGTATGAATTTCCCATCCGCCGATCACTGCATCCGTGTTTGAAGTCCACAGTTTCACCGGCACCACGCAATCTTCAACTTCTACTTCATCATCGAAGTCGTTGCTCACTATTGAATTCTCTAAACAATAATCTCCATCGTCTTCTGAACTGTCGGAACAGCTCCCGTCTGTCTCGTAAAGTCAAAAACGAGTTCACAATTTAAAACCTGTCATGTAATTACAGGAAGTTCAAGTTAATGTACCATCGGGGATCAAGTCCTCCATTGCTACCGTCCCAACCTCGCTGTATTTGTCGTACTTAACCTTGCATTTTTCCACGGACACCGACACGACAGTCGCGTCGTACCACAAACTGTCGTCTTGGAACTTTGCGATGCATTTTCTTCCGGGCTGCAACAGGCTAAAACGTGAAGCCCTTTAATCATCAGCAGCTATCTTTTACACGCATTAATTGTAATGTCCTCTCACCCGAAGTTCGGCTCCTTGAAATCTCTTAAATCGCTCAGTTTAACAACTTGGCCGTGTGAATATCTGCGAAACGGCAAATTATTTGTATCAATTTACGTATCACGACTTTTGCTCATGGTACAAGAGAATCCTTTGTAGTAGAATCCTTTTCTAGTAGTTAAACCCAAAAATCTTAAGATATAAAGAGGGGTTTTACTGTAATGGAAACAAGAATAAATTTATATGAATCACCTAAAAAAATGGTCACATTTCAAAAGCAACCCTGATGCAAAAATTAAGATTTTTGTCTAGTACTAAAATCTATTCATTTTGAATTTCTAATGATTAGTTTTGGACTTCATTAATTGCTATCGTTTTCAAAGACGTGTTTAATGCAATATGGACTAAAATCTTGACTGCATTTTCATATAATTTTGTTACACGTATAACAGACCATTGTTTGAATGAAAAATTAAAAGATAAAAGGGGTTCTACTGAACACGGGCTAAACGTATTTAAACATATATCTGCACCTGCACTCGTTCTCCGCAAACCGACATTCACCTTCCAAGTAATAAGGACAGGGACGCATTTGGTCACATCGTGGATTGCAGTACATAACTTTAATCTGCACAATTTATATTAGACAATGTTAGGTTTTTCAAAACTAATAATTCTGTACATTTCTTTTCCGGTCAGAGAGACGTTTTTCTTTTGCGAACCTTTATATCGTCAATGTTGTTCGGGATTTCCTCCAGCTCGATGGACGTGATTAAAGCGTTGTGATAAGCGAGAACTCCCCAATCGAAACTGAAAGGTGCTTGGCATTTCGATCCAACTAAGGACGATATGGAATCCTCTATTTCTTCCCCATCTGATTGATCCTAAAGTTTAATACCCGTTTAAATAGACGAAATACAGTACAAGGTCTTGTTTGTGTTTGTATAATAATGTTTATGTATGATGTTTCCTTCTAAATTCGTTTTAATCCAACTAGATACATCAAAGTTACAATAATGACTTTGCTGTTTCGCATTGAAGTTTAATTCCTTTCAAAAGTTTAAATTAATATGCACTTTAATAATTATAGTGTTCATAATTCCAATTAATACCCTGAAAATTTGCAAACCACTGTTGATATTAGCTGTCAGGAAGGTTACCTATATTTTATTAAAAAAGACAATTTGAACCAGTTGGCAAAACTGAAAACGTTTTACGTACACAATACGACATTATAATAATTTTTAATCGATATTCATTAATTTATATTTACTCCAACTTCGTAAGAAATGTTGCTAGTTGTTGGTAAAGCATCTCCAGTTGTTGTCTGCCCTTTAATTTGTTCATCCAGCTCTGCAAGAAGTCTTTTCTTTTTCACACAGAGCAGATTGTCTATAATTTATAAGTATATATTCCAATATGGATATAAAATATGTATGCAATTAATTATAAAATAATCTCGCCTTTGGTGAGATCGATGAGCAGCTTTAAATCATTTTTCAACTCGTCCAGTGCTTCCCCATCCTCGTCATTTGCTACACTAGCTGCGTTCAATTGCAATAACTTGCAAATATAATTCAAAATTTAAACAATTTATATTTTTATTAATTCTAATTATATTATAAAATATAGAAATGATTGTTGCGAAATGTTTATAAATTTACCTGAGTTTCGTATTGTGCTAGGGATTCTTCTAAAACTGATTCGTCCATGATTTATATTACTCTTGTTATTGTTAAATTTAAACTAATACAACATTATAAAGCCGAATGCGAAACGCCATCTTGGAAAAGCGAAAACCCGAGAACCAACTCAGTCCTGGACTATAAAAATATTTATTTCACTTCAAATAAGCAATATACATCCGAATGCGTAGTTTTTACTTTTTACAGGAACTAATTAATACAAGTAATGTAAGTAGTGAAGTCTGTAGCTTTTACTAGGCTAGGTTGAGCCGTTGCAATTTTGTTGCTTGAAAAACCTCTTGCGGCGCAATAACCCGTGACGTCATTCGTTGACTTGACACACGGAACGAGCGCAATAGTTGCGTATAATTTTATCTCGCGCAATGCGTGGTATGTTCGGTTTCAGTAGTAGGTTGATCAGCGTTATTCTTATTGGTTGATAACCGGCTATGACGTTTCTATTTCGACCAATCGCGTGACAGTTTTGACCAATCACATTAGAAATATGCATTTTGAGCGTGAAATAGGAAAATAAATCGGTGATGTATTAAAATTTTAATGAATTCGACTCAAAAAATTAACACAGTGATAAAATATACAGTTTAATTGCAATTTGCCAATTTGTACAGTCATGTTTGATTTTTATTAACTCTTATAAAGTCTACAGCAATATCTCTGGAAGTTTGCTTGTGAAATTTATAAGTAGACGGAAGATCGAAACGCAATTCTGCCAGAACCGTCATGTTGGCGCCCCAATCTGCAACTTTTTTCTGAATGTGCTGAAAGATTTAGAACCAAAATACATTAAACATGGATACAAAAAATTAAGCATACAAAATAATAGGACAATATATACCTCTCGTGTTGTAGTTTTATGCAAGGAGTAAACTGCATCTTGAGCTATTTCTAATCCGAATTTCAAGAAGGTCATATCAATTCCTGCAATAATTAAAACAAGTTTATAGTGCCTAATGACCAAATAATTAATACAAACATAAACCTTTATTGTGTTTTGTGCCAAAAGGAGGATTTAATACTGCGATATCCACCAAATTTGTCCACCTATGGGATAAATTTGAGGGCTTATTGATGTCCACCTGTATCAAATCTGCGTTTTCTATCTCCATTTCTTGCAAATTGTTTCTGGCAATTAACAAAGCATCCCCATCAATGTCCATTCCTACGCATGAACTGAAAATTAATCAAACAAGTGTAATACATTTTCAGATATTTCGTTTATGGAATTTTAAAATTCTAACATTTTTTATATTCATTAATAAAATACCCAGCATCTAAAAGGCAGCTTCCAACTGTCAATACGCCAGAACCGCAACCCAGATCGGCTACAACTTTCCCTTCAATGTCATCATAACAAGTGTGCATTGAATACAACATTCGGGCTGAAAATAAAAAGCAGACGAATTTTATTGGTCGCATCTGACAGTGTATTGCAGCGAAATACATTGCGCGCAACACTATTTCTAGTTGCTCAGCCAACAAGATCGGTGCTGTGCAATAGTATTGCGCGCAAGACGATTCCATGCAACAAACTTGAACGAAAATATTTGACCCGCTATTGCCATTTAAAATATGCCCTTTCCAGTGCAAAAGTAAAACTCAATAACCTGCAATGTGAGGCTGAGTTTCGTACTGCTCCAGTAATATTTTTGGCTTGTTAAACGAGTCCAGATTACCTAAATAACCTTCCAACTCTTTCAGCTTCATTTTTGAAAGCTGCAGAACCTATAAAATGCAATAGAAAGTAACTAATTTAGCGCAGTTCTGCCATCTAGCGGAATTGCCCCAACTCGGTTGTGCATTATTTCATATTTTAAAATTAAACCAATGTTATTAAGGCTAGCCTTGATTTTATTCAAGTATAATTATTCATAAATCGCAGGTTGTAATCAAAAGCAGGCACATTTTAAGCAATTTGCACTTATGTTATGAGAAATTTAAAGCAATTCAAAATCTAGGTGGACACCAAGCCGTTAGATAGAGCCACTCTAGTGCAGTAGTTTCTTGGTAATAGAAAACAAGGTGCACTTTCGTGCTTAAAATCTTTTTAATATACGCACAATATGCCCTATTATTGCATTAATAAAAAAACTTGATTGATTTTGTTTTGCTTCTTTCGAGATATGAATATCGGCTTCGTATTTCGAATTATTAACTAGCATATTTGTTTTGTGTGTCCGTGCCAGGTTTTGAGTGCACCCAAGTGGGAAAGTTGAATTCGTCGATGTGCTTCGAAGTAACGAGATGTCGGCGATGGATTCAATGGCTTTTTTCGATGATCCTAGCCTTCCTGCTGGTCTTGAATTGAGGTAATGCAAATATTCTATCCGTAAGCTCGCTCTTTGTGCGTATATTTGGGTAGTATTTTTATTTCTACTGAGGTAAAATGACGTGTTAAATGGCGATGACCGTTATAAAATTCCGTATCTGCTCATAACGGACAAAATTTGAATTTTTGGTTGCAACAAGAGAATTGTTATCAATCCTCAATCAAACATAGCCATACTCGAGTCTTTTATAAATATAAATGCTAGGTAATCGTGTGAAATTGCAGGGGTTTGAAGGCGTTTTATTTACCACGGCGGTTTGTTTATTGGATAAGTACATTGAAATCCTACCAGGTGGCGCCAGCGTCGCATTTTCCACTCGTCTATAAAATGACGTTCATAATTTTGAATGGGTTTCTATATTGGTATAGTTTGACAAAACTCAAAAGGTGGCCCGTTGCTGTGTTGATGTCAGTGTCATGTAAAGCAATAATTAAGTAAGCTCAAATTTAAAATTTTATAAATCCTACACCGATTGGGTAGCCTCGCCTCCTCAGCCAGACTAAAATGGTTGCCCTGGGGTGGAGGCTAACAATTCAAATGTTTCTCCGCCATCTCCGGGATTTTTCTGGCAGTCTATGGAGACGCATTTCATCTCAAGCTCCTGAATAAAATCGCAATGAACACCAGACCAGGAGTCGTAATTTTTTCGAATGCTCTTTTTTCGCGCATGCGCAGTATACCAAACCTTTTCGAAAAACTACAACTCCCAGTATTGTATTGGGATAAATGTGCGCAATTGTAGTTTTTCGAACGTTTTCCGCGCATGCGTAGTGCAACCTCCCGACACTACTGTGTGACGTCAACATGTTCCGTTCGCCACCGACCCAGAACGTCGTTCCTGATTGGTCGACGGAAAAGGTAGTTCCATTGGCATGGCCCGCCTCCTGAACCCAGCGGTGGTTTCGTTGGACATTGAGCCGTTTGGTGGCGCTGCTATCCCCTCCTGCTATTTTCGCCCCGGTTGATGTTATATTTATGAAAGGGCAAGCGAAGGATGGATGGAACCTGAGAATACGTTTCTTTTTATCTATTGTATTGACCCAAATAAAGAAACTCGCGTCCCCAATCCGGTTTAACCTTGAAAAACGTAGTATGGTTTTGCTAAAGGATGGAGCGATGTGATTGCACGGTTTTCGAACGTTTTCCCTCCGCTTCACCCTTCCCCCACCCGTCAGCATCCGGCGTTTCGACTCTTCCCCTCTGATCTTTCCTCATCTGCTTCGGGCGATCTCATCTGCCAGTCGGCGGGGGTGGCCCAGTTCAAAGGCCAATCGTTTCTGGTTCAAAGTGACGACAGCTACGAGCCGGGGAGGTCGTATGATTATTATTGCCAACACTCACTTGGTATATCTTCTTTTCTCTCGAGATTTCAATCTGGGATACTAATCCTGAAAGGAGTGTTGTTGGTAAATAAGGAGGCGCCGTCTTATTGGATAAGGACCAAAAAGGATACAGCAGTGGGGGAAAAAAAATTGGTTTCTATTTCTGTAAAAGGTTTCTGGCTCCAACGTGGATATTTCTTCCAACTTCCTGCGGCCAGTTTCCCGTCTTATACTTTCGGAAAATGGCGTAGAGAAGTTTGTGTAGAAGGAATAAGGAGGATTATTATAGTAAGAAAAGATGTAGTTAGTAGACTTTGGAAGATGGAGCAACGTCCGTGTGAAACATGTTGAAAGACGCTGCAGCAATTTCCTTACGTTTCCTTCAACAAACACCATCTTGCGACTCGGATCTT
>WWPM01018379.1:0-15435 GCA_023279145.1 Glomeris maerens | reverse complement strand
GTTGAATAATGCAAATGATGCTCTGTACCTTTTGGTATTTCTGGTTTTGTAGGTTGTTCACCACTTAATGGTAATTCAAGTGCACTTGTAGTATTAACCTCTTTGAAAGGCAATACGAGAACTGTGTTTTGTGCAAAGAGCCGGGGTGATTGCGCCGACGCTGCGTCATGTGCCGTGTTAAACGACGAAGTATTTTCTCCCATTTCGGTTGTTGCAGAAACCAAAGTTGCTGCAAATACGTTTGGTATTGAAGTAGTTGGGGGGTTAGTTGTACTTTCAACATCAACAGATATGGCATTTAGGCTCGTGGTAGCCGTGATGTTTGCCGTTGCGTTGTTCTGATATTGCAATTTTGAAACTTCCTCGTCCATCCTACTGTGAATTTGACTTTGAAATGTTTCTTCTTTGTAGTTTGGCCACATCCAGTTTGCGTTCTGGTCATCGTACCGAGGGAACGTGATGCTCTGTCCGGAGCCGTGATGTACAAAGTAGAGGAAATGCGCGAAATTTGCAATCAGCCACGTACATTGCAGGATGAACAGCTGTAAGTACTCCATATCTGTTGCTGCGTACAATTTCAAAATGCATTCAACTCTGCTGTTGTCACTCGTATGTACGGTTCAAATTTGATCTTTGATGAGACTCGACTGCCTCGCGTTCATCTTCTTCCTATCTATATACACGCCTTTTGGAGTATATATTGCAAATGAAAAACATTGGCCCTGTGACGTACTAACACTTGAATACCTCCCCCAAAAAACATGTGATGTTGTGTATTCAGCAGAAGAAGGTATTTCTCGATTTTCAATATACTGTACTTGGCTTTAAAGAGCCTTTAAGGAGGTTACCGGGTGACCCAGTGAACTTCATTTCCCAGCACGTACATGACTTGACAGAAAACACGGCTCATTACTCTTTGTAGGCGAGGAACATTATATGTTACAATTGGAGAAGAATTGAAATTGGATTTTTCACAAATTGGGTCAATTAATTACCGTATTGCCTGTACAACTATTTTTCCATGTGGAACAGTCCACTTAAATTGCTGCACGTGTGAAGTTTATTTCAATTTATGAGCCAGTACATATGGGGTCAATTTTACAACACGTTGTATATGGTGTCCAGTAGTATGTGGCAAGATGGCTGTCAAGTTCGCTTTCAACTAGCTGTGTTCTAATATACATATCTGCATAACTGCTTTCGGCGCCATTTTGAATGTTGATCAGTTACTATTGAAATGTGAACAAAGACTGACTCAACTCTTGGTTATATATCAATATATTCAACTTTTGGGGACCAATTAACCAAAGTCGATCAGTTAAACTTGACTTGTGAGATCACGTGATAGATGCATTGGGATTAGTGTTGAGAATATTATATACTCCATTCACTCTACCTAAAACTAAAATTCAGGAAAGGGTGGATAGGATAGGGAAGTGGTGTTAATTTGCCTCTAGGGAAATGGATGGACTCTTCAGCTGATTCTCAGAAGAAATTCTGGTTTTCTGAACAATGGGATTCCCTAGAGGCAAATTAACACCAGAGGATTACAACTAATTTCCTCACCCTTCCCTATCCACCCTTTCCAGAATTTTAGCTTTAGGTAGAGTGAACGGAGTATATAAGCCTACTTCCTGCCATAATATATGCACTCGTGAATGCAAACAAAATACAAGTGACAATTATATTATATTTATATTGCAGACGGTAAACAGCGTTTCTTTGGCTACAAGATAATTTTTTCCCCAAAATTAACCTTGTATGCAGGTCTATATATAGTCAGGGCAAAGAAATAAGAAAATCCAATGACTGCTTCGATCACTTTTTCTGTAGTTTCCATGAAACATTTAAATTTCTCCACATATAAATGTAAAATAATTTAGGATTTTCGCCATAATTACGAATTAAATAAGGTGCATTGACATGGATGATCTTGTTGGGAATCAAACCTGTTGTCTGACATATTGTACTGCAAATTGTATTGTGTTGGCAACCAGGAAGTGTTTCAATTGCTTTACATATTTCTCATATGTGCATCCAAGTACTTAATCTGTTTTAGGAGAATTCTGCATAAAAGAACAGCTAGGTATGTATTGTATATATTATTCCCTGATCTGCATGTTTAAGTATTTGTTGAAACTTAATTAAATTACATCAGATGACGTTCAATATAATATATTAACTCTTTCCATTTTTGTCTGAGGCAGAATCTTAAAGATCAAACTGCAAAATTTCAAACCGATTTCTTGATATTTTATATTGAATAAAAATTTCGCCTTCCACTAATTCATATACTTAGATGTGCAAACTTCGTGTATGCGTCAGTCCCCTAGAAATACACAACCAAGAGCCAGCGGTCTTTTGGAGCTCTTTTTATCAGCAAGTGTTTTCAAATAGAGTAATCAAAACTGCAAACATCCTTTCTTGCAGCAAGCGAAACATGCCGCATATTGTGTCATCGGAATTATTTGCACACGCTGTGCAGGCATTTATGGCTGAATTGTTGCTTTATTTGAGATAGTGTTTCCTTTGACAAACAGCCCTGCCCACATGTCCAACAAAATTGTTTTCCTCCAATTTCCCTTTTCCACTTCTTTGTACAATTCTGCCAGGCCTTGCTGGGCATGCAAGTCACATGAAGCGACTTCAGTTTGAAAATGTAACATAATTTATCACTGCAATGGCAAATTCCAACTGAAAATGCAAGTTCATGTCGACTATATACCCTTGTGAAGTTATCGCATAAATTTATAGATTATTTTCTTTTATCTTTATAGTGGATGGCGACCACAATGAACGCAACAGTTGACGAAAACGATGAAGTGAACAATCACAAGTCTCAACTGGATTTAACACTTCAATGGTATATCTAAAATACATTTCGCATTTATTATGAAATATACTAACAAATTAAAAATCCTACTTTCTTATATACGTACATCTCGTACTATTATTTTTAAAAGATGAAATTTTACAATTGGTCGATTTGGATGTTTCACCAACAAATGCCATTTTCTTTTATAAGCATAAATGTTTATTATTGTTTATTATTAGGGTTGAAGATAACTATCAGTGGGCAGATGGCGTTTGCATACCCAGATGCGTGCTTTTTCAGCATTACCAAGACTTTTGCCGCAAAAACCTACTCACGAGTGTCGGTCCTGCAACTTTTGGCAAGGTGATTGATTAATTTCATAAATGGGTATTGTCTTTCCAATCAATAATGACAATAATACGTTTCTAGATAATAAGACAGAAGTTTCCAAAATTAACAACTAGACGCTTGGGCACCAGAGGCCAATCAAGGTGCACATTAGAATTCTCAATTTATAGATTTTTGATTTCAATTGAAAATCGTAGCATGTTGTCTATTGCACATTTCTATAAAGGTACCATTACTATGGCATTGGTTTGAAAGAGAGTTCCATGTACTACAAACAAGTTTATTCTGGTAAAGGGCTTTCCAGGTAATTTCAATATTTGATATTATTACCTACTATATTCTCTATTCTTTTCCTGCAGTTATTAATTTATGCAAAATTATGATTTTCATTTGAAGTTTTCCTCCAACTTTTTCCATTAAATTCAGGTTATTGACTGTCCTCATTTTTTTCCCAGAATTTTGCTTTTATCATTCAATTAGCTACTGAAGTTTAACCAGTTTGTAGGAAGAACATGTGTTTACCCAAGTTGGTGCATTGTGTTGCTTATATGCCGCATATGGTACAGTCGAGTACAAACATGACCAATATAAAGTATATTTAAAATGCTCCAATATAAAAGTTGCTCTGAAAATGTTGTTTCCTTTATTCTACAGCATTTTATTTAATCTAATATAGATTGCTTTATGTATTTCAATTGCAGATTTTCTCGTGCCAAGGTGAAAACTGAGGTAAATGATTACTTTACTTTAAGCACGTATATACAATTATTTCAACTAACAAAGTTTCACTCGAATTAAATATCCATTCATATGTGAGAAGGAATTGTTGTATTTTTTAAATATTATTAAACCTCATAATTGGTCTCAATTAACACAATTATCAAATAAATTTATGTTTATTATCTATAATAGATATTATTGGCATAAATAATCACATAAAACTAGTGAAATGCTTGTAAGTCAACAAATAGTGACAATATTTAGTATATTCAATTTGATTTTACAGTTGTCAGGAAAAAAGTATAATTTAGCATCGAAAAGTGGAACATTACTTCCAGAATTCCCAGATGTTTATGACTTAAGCAACGTGCCAGTAGATGAAGAAATTGTAAGCAGCTAGATACATATTGTTTAACATGGTTGTAATTACTTTCGTGTAATTAACTTCCCACCAATGCTGTAATTGAATTAGGTGAGGACCTTTTTGGTGATGTACCACACTCACTGCCAGAGGATATTGGACACGGTAGTCAGTGCCAATTTTGTCGAGGTCATAGTATTATGTCATTTCTTAATACATCTTCTCTCCATATATACATATATATAGATAGATATAATTGTTTAATTACAGGTGAAACAGTACCTGTTGCATTTCTGGCAACGTCTGCCCCATCACATACTGGAAGTAACATGTTCACAGCATGTTGCTGATATCATAGCTGTCTGCGATCTCATTTTATATAAAGTAACATCATTTCCACATTGCAATTTTAGGTGTTTTTTTATTGATTCAGGTTATAATTACATATATTTTTCCCAATATGTAATCATAAGGTCATGAATGATGTTTTGGTGCCATCCACTGTCCAGGATCTCCCAGAAAGGTTTCCAATCGTTTATATATAAATATATTGAATGCATTATTATATTACACCGATAATAATTTGACATTGGTTTTAAGCCTTTGCTCAGAAATGAAGGCTTTCCTGGAGAAGCTTACGGATTGGTTGGCCGAAGCGCTCGTTGTTTCCCCAAATGCAGTGAAAGTCAAGAAACTTGAAGGTTTCATATATTGGAGTATATTATAATATAGATGTTTCCATTAATCATTTACTTATTCTTCCAAATGAAAACATTGCAGTTGCCAATTGGTTCGTTACGAGTGTCCGCAGGCAACTGACTTTCATCTATCTTGCGCAGGTATAATGCAATATTATTGTCATGTTTAATTGGAAATCTGATGGAAATATATCTTTTTCGAAGACTGCCAGATCGATTTTGGTCAATGCCGATATGGTTCACCAGATGATTTGCGATCTGTCAATCATCGATTTGCCGGAAATTGTCACTCAATTGGCAGTTGTGGAGAGATCATCGCAATCCAATTGCAGCCTCAGCAATCTGCGATTCTGTACGGATACTACAAATTTAATAGTGACATCTTTTAATTTACTAAAATAATTTTATTTCTAAATGTTGTCCACGTATACATTTCAGATTTTGAAATGTTCATTCACTTACTGGGAAAGCAAACGCCACTTGAAGATCTCATGGAGTGGATGGATGAAATTATAGAAAACTTCGCTTTCCCAGTAAGTTTATTTGCAAAATGTTTATAGATATTCACAGAAATTAAATACAAAATCTTAATATGGCCTTATATTTTAGGCTAACAACGAGAACGGTTGTGTGTTGCATTCGGAGAACCCGACATCTCATTTTCTGCTTCGATGGTCCTATTTGGCTTGCCTCATAGTTCGCGATTTAACTCTCAGAAGTTCTGCAAGTTTTGGTCTGTTTTAATTATGTCATGTAATATATAATCTGTTGCAGTTCAACCTTTCATCAATTCCTCATATTGGCTATAAAGCTTAATTGTACAGTGTAAACTTTAAAATTGTGGGACACTCCTAACAAGATTTTGCAGTGGGGAATTTACTAATGGAAGAAACTGCAATGGATATAATTGTTGTCATATGAAACAGGTGAATTCCAAGCTCAATTCCTTTTTCTACACAGGGTCACTGCATCTATTACGAGTGATGTTTGACGAATATCTATTTCTTGTTCTCGAAACTCATAATATCAGGAGGAAGGAAGAAGCCCTGAAAAATTCAATCATGAAGTTCTTAAGACCAGGTTGGTTTTTCATCTTTTAAAGTAGCAATAATAAAATCCTCATCCGTTTCAATTCACATTTCATGAAATCCTCATTGAGGACTTCATATTAAAATTTACAAAATGGCTGCCATATTGCCCCGGCGCCGCATGGAAGCTATATGTTAATTGAACTGGAATAAACTACATTTATTCAAGTCCTAAATTGATTTATATTGTTATCAGTTTTCAATTACGAGAATTTATTTCTGCAAAATTATAGGGTCGAACTTTGAGACGAGCTGCGACAGTAATAACGGAATGACTGGTGGAATTCATATATCGGACCAATTTGGGATCGCAGAACCTCTGCAAATGTGGAAAGAAAGTTCGGATTTGTGACTACAATACGATATTTCTGTGGAAGTTCATTTATTTCAGGTATATTTTAATTCCCCTCAGCTGTGCACTACATGTAGTGCAATTCATAATGGAACATACAGAATCTGTCAAACAAAGTGAATCGTGAAGGCATTTTTCTACTTAAAATTGCTGCTATATTTTTCAGTCCGTGATAGCATACGTATGAAATAATTGTTTTTATTGGAAAACTAAAACATTCAGCTGTTCACATATTATTAGTATATGTGGGGCAGCTATTTATTTTGCAGTTGGAGAGAACGGGGTGAGAGGAAACATGGCGGAACCAATAAGCGTGCGAACAGTTATATAAAACCTGGCCAAATTTCGTCCCGATGCAACGTTATGTAACATTATGTAATTCAGTTTCAGCTCAATAGGTATAGCGCTGATGGCAATAAATACGGAGATTCGCGATTACAACCTTGAATTGTTGTCTGATCGGAAAGCGGTTTGCGCCGTTCGATTCTCGCCATCAACCGATTTTACATGACCGATGACGATCCACTAGGAGAACCGTACATTATGTCATCGTCCAACGAATCGCAATCAGACGTATAATTTCGGTTTTCTAAATGTGTATAAATTAAATTTACAGGTACGAGATTTACAATCGAGTGCCGGCGAGATGGTTTCTTTGAGAAATTCCTTCTCGAGCAAATGGCCCTTTTCCCATTAGTGCAGTGCATGAAGATCGGTTGCACGTGTATATGTTTTGTATATGTATATACGTAATTACTAATAATTGTATTATAGTAATCGATATTCCCACAATTAACAGGCTGCAAATGACAACCATTGAGTTTCTGAAATTGGGTGAAGCCATGCGCAATTCTTTAACTGTCAGAAAATATATGGATACGTTGGAAGTTCCTGTAACACCCGGTATATAATCTTGTTATAAGTGCCCGGATTGCGTTTAGCCTACGCAGACGAGATGCTGATAATTTTCCCGCGTATAATTTGCAGGTGCAACTTCTGAGACAAATTCGCCTGTTTCCAAGTAGGAATACCTATAATTTTAATTCCATACATGGTAATTGGATAAAAGACTCGCGATTTCACTTAAAGAATTGTTTCAGTTATATACTATCATGCTGGAAGTGGAAACAGCAATTTACATCCAAAGTTTATAAGCTATATATTTTCATGTTGACCTATTAATTAATATTAATTAATAATTCTATAGTAAGATTTATTTATTTTCACATATGAGCATATCGAAGGTTTCCTTTTTCCAATATTTCTGGACATAAATTTCTCGGTTTCAATCGACTGTTAATGGCTCATTCTCTGCACCACAAAACACCCACTAACATGAAGTTTTTCGCTATTTATTTTCCATATTGGCAATAAGCACAAGACCATGCTCTTGTCCACGTTTGTATGGGATTCCCTGGTATATGAGTAGGCCTATTATTAAAGCAGACGAAATAGCACTGTTACTGACCATTTCTAGTTGAAACTTCTCTCAAACAATATACCATCTTGCGGCTAGATGTAGCGGCAACACGGTTGCATGCTTACATATTAAATATAATAAGGATTTTGCGATCGTACTTACACATTCTCGTCATTGAATGGCTGAAATCGCTGTCATTCATAAGCCTATTCGTATGCCTATTTGGCTACGAAAGCATGAAATTATCAGATCCAACTGTGAAAAACTGCAGTAAATATACTTGCGATTTGAACATCGATCGTGTTGCAGTAGTTTGGCGTTTAAATCGGCATTTTTTTGTCCAAATCAGCTGGGATAAACAACGCGTTGATTTTTCCGTTATGCCGTTTCCTGCTGCTTTTGGTGCTAATTCAATCCGCCAGGGCGGCGCTGGCGTTGGTGACGCTAGTTTGAAATTTTAAATTCTAAAGTCGCTGATTGGCCGCTCCGCTGAGCGCGGATCCGATTGGAAGATTTCCGGGATAGACACGCCCACATGGATAAGAGGTTATTTAAAGGGACGCATTTCTGATCTCCGGACACTACTGTATGATATGGACTAGTCACTCCTATGGGAAATTTAGACGCGATTTACCAGCCAACTAGGCTCCGCCCCCTGTTAGATCCTCGTTCAAAATGGCGGACCCGCGAATGCAAAATCAAGGCTAGACGCTGTATTTGTGGCGCTTGTACTTCAAATTCTTCTGATTACCAAGATCAGGCGTACGTGAGTAATGTTTTTTGTCAAAATCGCATCCAAAAAGGAAAATAAAATGAAGCGTCGTCGCTGGATCGCATTTATAGGAGGAGATGAAACGAATTAAGATAGGATATTATTTTCGATCTACTCAAATTTTGCTGGCAATTAATGAGCGACGTCATTTGCAATTTGGTCAACAAACTTACTGAAACCTTGATGGAAATTGTAAATTTTCAACACAAAGTATAAGTAACCTACCTTTTGCTTGGGGGAAAATATTAAAATAATTGATTAAATAATTAATAAGGCGATAAGGCTATAAGCAGTCGTTCGTAGCGTGCGTTGAAGGAGGTCTAATTCGCATACTATAAACGTTTTAGCTCATCCGGAAAATATTTTCTAGATAAATTGCTTCGCACTTCGGCTAGATTTTAATTTGCATGCCGGAGAAAGTAGTTGCAGTGACTCGATTGCATATAAATGTGCTTCCACAATAAAGCATGTGTGTAGCGCTTCTGGGCTCAAAAATGATATAAAATTAGAAATCCTGATATGTGTATATGTTCAAAACCCCTTACAAAAATTTACTGCATTTGAAATAACTGCAGTTTGTCAAATTCCCCCATTTTATGGTACAAACTGTAGTTATTTCGTCGAAAACTGGCTTTTTTTTTGAATAAACACTGCAGTTTTCACGTAGGAAACTGAGGTATATTTTTGCAAAGAACCGAGTAAACAACCGCCATTTTGAACGAGGCTCCCGTGATGCATTGCGAGACCGGAAGTAAATTCTCCCATAGACATTTTTAACATGGAGTGACTAGTCCATATCATACAGTGTCCGTGTCTCCGGCATACGAAAATTTAAGGGGGTGGACCCAGGACGTCTGGTGTTTGCATGTGATAATTCGGGACCAAAAGCTAGTGAACAGACAAAGTACAGCAATTTGCATCCAAAGATTAGTTAAAAAATGGTTAAATTTATAAATTTTCATGTTGACCAATAATAATTTAATGCCTTTTTTGAATTTTAGTATAAGTTATTCATTTGTCACATGAGCATATCTAAAGTTGTTGGAATTTTGAACACCCATGTATGCCATAGAAAACGCGCTGAATCGAACGGCCCATCAGCGCCACCTATTGAGGTGCGTCGCATTTGACTGCAATGAATGTTCAATGTTGCCCCACTTTGACTCCATTTTCAAATTACGTGTTGATCCTGTCGAAACCCTCGCTGTCATCACATCATGATTCCTCATAATCGGACTACAGGTTTCATTCTATCTTTATTGCGTACTTTGAAAGAATTTTAACCCGCAGGACTAGCTGATGTGTCAAATGTAAATTTTCAGTTACAGAAGATGAAATGGACCGGCAAAATAGCAACATGACAGATAAACTTTCTCAGAAAATTTCCACTTTGAAATCGGTACATTTCAGATTCATTTATCTACATAATGAAATATACCATCCATATCAAATTAACAGCTTGCGTTCCCTGAGTGTTAACAATAATATTTACTACACGATAATTAAAATTACAATTAAATATACTGTATATATAATTGGCAAAATTAATTGAATTATAAATTAATTCTATTAAATTATACAATTTTTAAAATTAATGTTTTCAATTGACATGTTTGAAAGGGAAAATGTATAATAACTTGGTTTTCTTATATTTCATTACGCAGATTGCGTTTGATATTGAGACAGAAGCTAAAGACCATCACAGATTATTGGATGGAATGGAAAGTATAAATTCAAATTTGACAAATGATCATTTATTAGACTGGAACATATATATCACAAATGGTATTGCAATATTGAACAGGGGTCTGAATTTGATTCGTCAGAAAATTTCCTATCGGGAAGTTTTTCTCGCGTTCAAAAGATGATGTCCCGAGGACGAAGCGACCGCAAAGTCATGTGTTACGTTATCCTTTTCGCTGTTGGCTTCTTTGTTTTCATCTATTATTTTGTCAGCTTGTACTGGCAGTGACTGCTAAGTTTTCTATTAATCTCCACATACAACTGCCTAATAATAGTTTTCCTCGGATATGACTGTGATTAAAACAGATATTCATATTGAAAATGTCCTTTGGGCACAGATAAAAAATATGAAATTATTTTATTCATTTAATCAACAATTCCAGCTAAAATTTAGGATTTAGTGCTGTAAAGTAAATGATAAAATTGGGGGGTAATGTGGACTAAATAAATATGATTATATAAAACCAAGCTTCTTGTTATGACACTTCAAATTTCTATGACATCAATGTACCAAAATTTTGATGTTATTGTAAGTATCAAAAATGAAACCACATCATTTCTCCCAAACTGAAATTGATTTATCGCAATTTATTGTGTACTTTTTATATTTAAACTTGAACTCGACTTTCCAAGTTTAATGGGATGGATAAATTGACCCCGGCTGCATGTTGCTTCTTTATTTCATCGTGGGCAATTAACACCATGCTGCCAATTGCTTTGAAATTTCTGACATATCCTTTTGAACTATAATACTATTTGTAGTAATCTGTGCAAGTAAAACAGTATCCCAGTAATCCCCAAATATAATGACAACAATAGTGCTATTATACAAAATATATTGTTACTTAATTATACTTTTATTGCGGCAAATAACTTCATAAATATTTCAAATTCACTATTAAGCCGGTGAATGGGCATTGTGCAGTTAATTACAAAAAGCCGAGCCTTGGGTAGTTGGTCTTATTTTGCGCCAGTTCTTGAAGATATCTGCAATGGTGAATACTCAATTTTAGTTTATATACAGTTTTGAAACTGTCAAGGTGCACATGTACCACATACTGAGGAATGATGGGTGATTGCTGCTGGCTTCTCTCCCTGCTCATTATTCCAATTAACTGAAAGCATAAAATCATCACATTTACATTATTGAAATACAGTATGTAGCTGCAAACCTATTAATACACAGGAATGCAATTCAAAAGCTGCAACTGCCATTTATTTCTACATCTTAATTTCTGTGTGAATACGCTTCCTATATCCATTACATGAAATTAAATATCTATATCGTTTTTACTATTATTATTACTGAATGGTTTCGTGTGTACATTACATGGAAAAGTTGCGCATCCTTTCCCGACATTTTTCTTTCTTCCCAATTGAACCTCCTTGCCTTAATCTTCGTCTTATTCTTATTTCGATGAGCATTATAGATGGTTGCAGAGATTGCCCACACAACGAACATACCAACGAAAAATACGATGAACGCGAACATTGCAAATGCACTGTAATCCACCTGTTGCCCTTCAGGTTTTGCCTTCGATTTCAGTCCTAGACTTTCTATGTTAAAATCCAGCAAATCACCTAGTTCCTCTTCCAGTTCCCCGATCCAAGCGAGCAATGTTGTCAGCAGCATTGTGATTCGACTGACTGCGCAGTCATCTTTGGCTATTACTCTTTTTATAAAAGCTTTTCCATGTTTAAGTAACCTTGTGTCACCTGTCACCTATTGGCCTACACCTGGGCACTGGTCCAGGCATTGATTTTCGAGTAATTTCATCATCAAAACTATTGGTCCATAGGAATTACAATGAAAAAAAAATGAATTGGAAATAGTAATTTGTATTTGTAAGATAAATGCCAAGTTTTTTTAACTGAAATTTGGCATTTTACAAGTCACTGTCTTAGGAGTTCTGGAGATTATTTCTCATTGAGGTCTCTCTCTATCTAGGTGGAATAATCATTGTACTAAAACTCAATATACATACATTGAGAAGATGTAGGTCTTCTTCTAACCATGTCCCTTCTCTTCCCTTCTTGTTCTTGTTCTTATTCTTCGTCCTCTCGTTACGCGCTATCTTCGCGGACAGATATATGATGAACGTACCGGCGAAGATAGCAACAAAGGACAATGCCACTGAAATGCCATAGTCGCCATCTTTAAAATCGTTAGGTGGCTTTATCTTTCCCCACAATTGCTTCAAGACGTCCCATTTCTTCGGCTTCTTCGTGGGTTCTTTGTATGCGGGTTTCGGCCAGTAGTGGTAGTGGATCGGTCCTGCAACTTCTGGTTTGTTGTAGTAAATGGGTTTCTGTGTAGTTGTAGTAGTAGTTGTAGGAGGAGGAGGAGGGTAATAATAATGATAATATTGCACAGGTTTAGGTTTTGGCTTCAAATCGAGTAGTTTGATCAATGGTTGGATGAGGTCATCGAGCCAATTAGGCCTACATTGTCCGGGTTTGCTGTGTAAGATGATCACAAAAACAATGATAAGCATAGCTACAGGTTCCAGCTTGGACATTGTCATGTGCACAACACAAATGGCATTTGATCAATCTTACATTTCAATAGTGTCTTATATAGCTTTCAGTGTTCTGTTTGTTTGCGTCTTCTGTGACCTATAATGACCTGTTTCCTTGTTTGATTTCTGCAAGACATTGTGAATTTTCATTTCATTCAATGCAAGTGTCTTATACAGGGTTGCTCTGGATGAAGTTAATTTATAGGATATTATTACAAAAATCGCAGATATTTCGAGAAAAATAATATAACTTTCAATTAGAAAGTTGATGTGGCGAATCAGATTTGACCTTGAACGGTATCATCAAGGCTATTGGTGTTCTATCTCAAAAACGAGTGAAAATAGACCAACAATGTCAATTGCAATGTTGTAGCCCATCATCGAATTTGTACAATGGACCAGCAAACTTTTCAAATTATGTACAAAACATTGTTAGAATTGTATTGGGTTCGAAGCCATGCCACTAGATGGCGCCAACAGTCTGAATTTGTATACCTATTATTGTGCCTATAACGGTCGCAGTTGATCACGTGCACATAGCAAGGACATCAATTGAATGGTGATTTTGGACAAAAAAAACACCCACTGATGTGCGAATGCAACGGACCTTTCTTATTATAATATAGTCTATGTTCTTTAAATGCACGTGCAACTTTCTTTATAAAGAAAGACTATAACGGTCACTTTTCTCAAAAGAAGTTGTGTAAGAAAAGCATGGGCACTTTCGGGTAATTCATGTACACAGCGACCGTTAGGACACTTGATGCAATTTAGATAAAGACTTATTCAAATTAAATAGACGTCTGATTTTTGAAAATATAATACATATTGGCAATGAATTTATGAATTTAATATAGTTCTGATTTCTTTCAATATGTATAGCAGTTTTAGCATGCATATAAAACCGGTTCTAAGTTGCAGGGTGTGGTTTTATTATATTTGTGTTATATTTGAGCCTGTTGGCTACATCTTTAATAAGAAATTCATCGTAAGTGAACTTTACTTTTCATTAATATTTCAACTTAATTATTTCCATTATCAGATCTGTGTACAATTAAAATGTTGCTCTAATGTGACAATTAAACTTCAAACTACGAATGAAATGTAGGCTTACATTTGTTTATAATCACTCATTTTTCATAAACTCTACAAAGTAATTACACTCGAGCATTATTATTGCGGTATTGTATATTTTATTTTGAATATAACATAAAGGGGAAAAAATACGAATTTGAGCCATGGAGAGCGGTTATGACGGTTATATTCCACGCCTTTGAGTGACGTCATCGGTTCCCCGTGTTTTCATTGGTTAACGTTCGTTGGAGTTCGATAAAAGCGAAGTGCTGGTTGCATCGGTTCATTTCGGTTGCCTGTAAAATAATCGTCGGTGTACAATGTATGTCGCTCTTTTCATGTCATTATGAATGACAGGACTTTATTTATTCACCTAGTCAGAAATCTCCAAAATTGTACGGATAAGCGGCTTAATTACATCGGCCAATGACAATCGATTCGCCGGGATTCGCTGATCACGGTAAGAGTTTTTTTTTCAAAAATTATTATTATTATTATTATTATTATTATTTTACATATATTTAAATGCTACACAATACTAATATACACCGCAGTGTTCGGTTACATAAAATCTGAAACTACGATTGAGAAATTCATCGGTGTTAATGTTTTATTTGACCTTGCACGCTCCGACGATCACTTGCGCCCTTGTTACTTGTGATCGTGGTTTGCAAAAGGGGCGTAAGTTCCCTATTCCACGCAATCGAACTTGCGCCCTTATTCGTGCACCACTAGGGGATGTAAAGGTCGTAAGTACTGAAGCCGAGTTTTCGGCCCAACTTACGCCCTTTGAACGACGACTTGCCGTTCGGTTTTGCTGAGAAGAGGGCTACAGAGGGGCGTAAGTGGACGATTTTGGCTTTTGACTCCCTTTTGCGATCGGATAAATTGCACTGCGAGTGATTAGACGGTGGATACGATTCGGCCAAGATGTTTAGTACGTAATAAGGGGATTGTAGGGTTAAAGTGAGGAGCACCTGCTGCATATGGCAAGGTTGGCGCCTTGAAGACTGCCTCAACGTCTGGCAACAAGCAAAATGTGTGCCTCAGGTGGTAACCACTTGCACCTGTACTTTTGTCTACCATTGCAAACTTCTGCCACTGCCAGCAGAAAAAGAAAATAAGACAAAAATATGGGAAAAATTCTCCCGGGGCTCGCATTTTTCACCACAAAATTACCCACTATTTTTCGCTACAAAAGTAACAAAAACGGTCCTATTCAGACAGAAAAATAGTTTTTCTTTTCTTTTTGCGAAAATGTTAAATACCTACAGTATTCAAATTTTGCAGAGGAATTTGATATTGTTTC
This sequence comes from Glomeris maerens, assembly GCA_023279145.1. NCBI lineage: Eukaryota > Metazoa > Arthropoda > Diplopoda > Glomerida > Glomeridae > Glomeris > Glomeris maerens. Next base: position 216 of record WWPM01018379.1, on the reverse strand, counting down.
GTACATATACAATCAAATATGTATTGTGAAGGATTTATAGAAATACAGTTTCATATTTTCAAGTATTTTTCTTAGAACAAAATTTCTAAATTACTTCAGAAGCTTCTTAAATTTTATGTCAAATATTATCAAAGACTGAATCCTTTGTGAGTTTGGTTATTCAAAAAAACAAGCTGTTGCACCATGGCATTGAAAGAGAAATAGTCATCTCATTTG
>WWPM01018376.1:0-10948 GCA_023279145.1 Glomeris maerens | reverse complement strand
ATCGTCAAGTTTTTTGCCATTACACTGTACAATAAAATGACAAACTTGTTTATTCCCAATATGTTGTTCAGTTTTTTTTGTAGTCAACTTTACAGTATGACATACCATGATTGACGAATGCAAAGTATGAAATAAAATCAGTTTTTACCTCCAATGTAAAGGTAAACCTGCAACCAGTGCAATCTCCAAGCCAGTGTTGTTGAATGCTCGTGATGTCCCGCCAATCACCGAGAGACGGATCACTCAAACCATCGTAAAGATCCTACAGATATGAAATTACTATTGCTTTTGTCGAACTATTACCGCTAAAATATTTACGAAACAATCTCAAACTTTGGAGAAATCAGTAGTTCGTAAAAACCACTGTTTCAGGAAAACTTTGTCCACTTTGGCTCCGGATCGCCACGAACAACCATTTTCATCAACTTGCTCGTTGGCCAAAACAGTTTTGTCAATAGGATCCCAATTCACAACTGCCTGCAATATTATATGCTCAAATCAACACTGCAATATTTCCAAACAAATTAATAATAATTCGAAAATCCAGAAAGACCCTTGCCTCTTTCTGATATGCAAGGCCTTTTTCAAACATTTTCAAAAAGATGAACTGAGTCCACCTATAGTAATCAGGTTTACATGTTGATAATTCCTGAGAAGTAATAACATTATCAAAAGCAAGAAATAAATATAATTGTTGATTGTGCGTAATGCAAAATACCCGATTCCAGTCAAAACTGCAGCTCAATTCTTGCATTTGCTTTTTCATATGTGCAATATTTCTACAAAATATCCCCACATTTTTAAAATGGAACAAATTTGTTAACATATCTTGCCCAAATAAACCATACTTATTTGTCCATTCATCTGGTTGTTCACCATGATGAATTGCTGCATTTTCAGCTGGAAGACCAAATGAGTCCCAACCCATAGGATGAATAACCTGCATTGTTTTTTGAAGCGTGGTTGAATATTATGAAATTCTAATCGTTTTGTAAATGAAACTCATACATGCTTGCCCATCATTCTGTGAAACCTGGCAATAGCATCACTGGTAACGTAAATTCTTACGTGCCCCATGTGCAACTTTCCCGAAGGGTACGGGAACATGGACAGCACATAGAACTTGGGCTTATCATTCTGAATGAATTCAATATAACATTTAGTGATCATTATCAACGTGAACTGAACACATGAATTTCTCCTAACCTGCCTTGATTGTTCATCATTAAGATCGTTTATTTTATCATGCCAGAATTGCTCAATTTTTACTTTCGTGTCTTTTGTTAAATCCTCACCCTTCAATAAACACAAGCACATTACCATTCCTCTCATTGCGTAAAGTTCATATTATGCAATTTGCACGTGAACAAGATCAAACCCAAATTCCAGTAAGACTGAATATGCATCGCTTTGAAAAACTCAAGCCCCATAGGCCGAAAATCCGCCCAAACTTCAGTCGACATGATTTGCACGTATTTATCATCATAAAATTCGGATTGACTTCAATCTAATTAGAGACTAGGCCACAAACAATTGAACGGCACTAAATATGAATCTTAAATCCTGTGGAAGATACCAAACTAAATGATTGACAATTCAATTCGCAAGCGAATTCAAAATTACCCACGTTTTCCACCACATCCAAGCTGAATAAATTGCAATTCGCAATCGCATCGCGAGGTGGCGTTACTGGGACCGTGACGTCATTTCCTGTTCCTCTTGGCGGCGTCCGCCATCTTTCCCAGTTTGCGTATTCGTTTCTGGGATTGAAATCCGTTCTATCTTTCTGCATCCTGCGTCGAAACCCATAACGTAAGTAACTAAAATTAGCAGAAATACTTCCGAAAAACGTTTACATGTGTATTTTTCATTTAAGTTAATTTTAAAACTAACAATTCATGATTTTAACCCGGGCAATGGCTTACGCTGTTCCAACGTGTTAAAAGCGCGTGCAATAAAAACTATAATGAACGGTGGTTTATGTTGATTAATGTATTTGTACTTTGTAGACCAACATGGGTCATCATAGAAACAATATGGTGCCCAATGGGCATTTCCACAAAGATTGGCAACGGTATATAAAGACCCATTTTGACCAACCAATGGCCAAGAAAAGGAGGTATTGGAAAAGAGTAAGGAAAGCACGTCGTATTGCACCAAGACCCGCAAAAGGACCTCTGAAGCCCATTATTCGTTGTCCAACAATTCGGTACAACACTAAGATAAGGGCTGGCCGTGGATTTTCTCTGCAAGAACTAAGGGTTAAGAAAATCCGCTTTTTTAAATGCCACCAGTAGATACTTATAAAGCAGACAACATTTGTAACACCAAGATGCCAATGGTCATTTTGTTTTCAGGCTGCCAAAATAAACAGGAAGTTTGCAAGAACCATTGGGATTTCAGTGGACTTCCGCAGGCGAAACAAGAGCCAAGAGTCACTTCAGCTGAATGTACGGCGTTTGAGACAATACAAATCGAAGTTGATTTTGTTCCCAAGGAAACCAAACAGACCCAAGAAGGGAGATGCATCAGTAAGAACGAAAATCTTAATGAAAAATCCTCTGTGCATCATTGTGGAGAGTACGGTAACGATATGGGTTTTTATACCCGCAGGCAAAGGCAATCAAGATGGCCACGCAGCTCAAGGGCTGGGTTCTGCCCATCAAACCGAAGTCGAAGTTCGAGGCTCCTCGTGTTGTCTCCAAGAAGATGCACAACTATGGTGCATACTCAGTGTTGCGAAAAGCAAGGGCTGACGCGAGATATTTCGGAATCAGGCAGAAGAAGGCAAAGATCGCCGCTGACAACGCGGAGAACCCTGTGGCTGTCGCTGCTGCAGCGGGTGGCAACAAGAAGGCTAAAAAACAAAAATAATGTCAACTGTGTACTAATGAGAAATAAATATACTGTTGATGCCAAACCTGATTTCCATGTCTTGACTCCTCTTAATTCTATGTCGTGCATAAATTTATTTCGACTAAATGGGGAAAAACGTCTTGAACATTTGTGTTAATGCAACTGAATGAAAAATGTTTATTAGTAAGGGATCATTTCCCAATTTACAATAATGATTACTGACAATTGGAAGTCGCACACCTGCTCTTACACTGTTTACTGCGTAATTAAATAGAAATTCACCAACAGGTTTGAAAATTATAAAATATATGTGATTTTCGTTTGGCACAATCGAGATTTGAGCTAATCAAAATATTAATCATAACTTTATATTCATGTGTTGCCAGTCAATTTGGTAATTTTGATACCAAAGTGCCGTCACAAGGAGGAAATACTTATTTCTTTTCAATATAGTTTTTGATTGCAGTTTCAAAAGTTCCCAAGAAGAAATCCACATCCTGTTTGGTAATGATCATAGGTGGTGTTATTCTGAAAACCTAAAACAATGCCAAAGAAGAATTTAGTTGCATAGTCTGCTGAATTCAATGTCTTAGTTGTCAAGTGAAATTAAACTTGCATTGCTGTGCAATCCACCATATCCTATTAAAATTCCCATTTCTCTCAGGTTTTCAAAAATCTCCTGGAAATCAGCAGCTGCTAGAGGCTTTCGAGATTCCTTTAAAATAGCAAATTGTATTTAAAAATTGTGCAATTACATTACCACTGGTGCAACTGTGTACCTGATCAATGACCAATTCAACTCCCAACATCAGTCCCTTGCCACGCACATCTCCGATTATAGAGTATTTATTCCTCAGACTTTCCAAATTCTTAATCAGATATGTTCCAATTGTGTGTGCATTCTGCTGAAGTTTCTCTTCTTCCAAAACCTAATATATGTCAACAACAGAATAAATATCAATAACTATGCCATGTAGGCTCTAAACTCAATAATAATTTACATCCAAGACTGCAGAACCAATGGCACATCCTAAGGCATTTCCACCAAAAGTGTTAAGGTGAAGTGCTTTTGTCATGGATTGAGCGATTTCAGGTGTAGTTATAACTGCTGCAATTGGAAACCCATTTCCCATAGATTTGGCCACAGTGACTAAAATGAATTGATTTTCCATGCACAATATTTAACCCAATGTCATATTATCAAAACATGATTTGCAATATAAGGGTATACTGAGGAACTTGCCAATATCTGGAACTACATCATGCATCTCGAAACCCCAAAAATGTTCCCCTGTTCTTGCAAATCCAGATTGCACCTAGTGGTTTAAATACAGTGAAGTACATAGTTGGATTATATGTCTAAATACACCAAATGGAAATTGAGGTTCGATTTCTTATACTGGAATGAAAGTCTCAAACCTCATCTGATACACAAATGCCACCTCGACTCCTGACAAGCTCAAACGCCTTTTTCAAGTAACCTTTGGGGTACTGCATTGAACCTCCAACACCCTGCAAATATTGTTTGTCAGTGAATGCCATTACAAACTCAAAAGAAAAAATATTTCTGCTGCAAAAAAATTAATAAAAATAAAATAGGGTATCACTTGCTAGTTTTCAGAAATTATATCTCAATTCAAGGATAATTTTGCTTCAGGAAAAATGCAATCAACGGAATAATATTTGCTGAAATCGGCATCCCTTCTGTATATGAGAGCAATTTCTCGAATGAAGATTGTCTAATTAATTTCCACATTATTCCAATAAATAATGTTTTAGTGAAATACTATGTGAACATGCAAAGCATATGACCGTTTCAAAATTTTGGTTGAAATCGGCGTCCTCTGAGATGCAAATTACATTCTGGGACTTAATGAAACAAGATACTTTGCAAATGTACGCACTTGAATCGATTCAGCAAAGAAACCGGCCAATCCTGTTTTCGGTACACAGTAATCAAGAACTTCTTCAAATTGAGTGATATAATTATCTGAAGCTTCACATCGGCCTGTTCTGCAACTGCATTTGCGAGTGGTCTACACAATGTTAAATATTAATCAATTCAGAATCATGAAATCATGTTTCAATCTTTATTAACCTGAACTAGAGAATCTCTGCAATTGGCTCCACCCCATATACCTCTGTACACATCTGGGTTCATTACCTATTTATAATAATAGGTACAATTTGAAATTTTAATACAGTAACCTGCATAAATATGATTCTAATATTTCGAAAATGTTTACATGATGAAAACCAAAAGAATGTGGTACACCATGCTTCCACTTTCCAATGGCTGTTAATCCCATTGTGGTTGGACTAACCCCATGATAAGCATTCCTGAAATTCAGTATTCTTCGAATAAATGTTACACAAATAAATCAATAATTACTGTATATCAATAAAGTAATCGCTGAACCAAATACCTAAAACCTTCATGATGCATGCACTTTTAAATGCTCAGTTTTATTTTACCTCTATCACGGTGTCTATAATAGCTTTATTTCGAAACCCTCACATAAAACTTATGACGTCATAGTTTCCAGTGAAAGACCTTGCCAAGAAAGTTGCCATATCATTTGCTTCTGATCCGCTGTTTACGAAATAAATAACCTGCATGTGAAACATTTATTATATCAATGTTTTAGGCCAGTAAATAAATCAAACGTATAATGACACTTCATTGAAATATGTGTAGTGCGTCCGCACTCAAGGTTGCATTTGATACAGAAAACAAAAAATTTACCCTTCAGAAGCATAATCATTACAATTAGTATTAATATTAGTTTCCAATCTCTAAACGAATTTAAGTGTGACCGTGACCCAAATATTGTAATTTGCAAAGTTCGCTGATAAAACCTTGGAATCACTGCAACTTTACGTGTGAACTAATTACAGCCACATATTCTCCAATACCTTCAAGTTACCAGGCATTTTTGCGGCTAATTTTTCCGCATATTCATGGATCTTTGGATGCATGTAAATTGATGTTGTATGCCACAAGGTTTCTGACTGTTCTCTCACAACAGCGTTAATCTTCCTGTATAAATAAAATTCCATCATTCTGATACAATTCTAGCTGTTCGAGATCTTTCAAACTATGTGACGTACGGATGGCAATGTCCCAATCCTACAGTAACAATCCCGGCAAACATATCAAGGTACCGTTTGCCTACATGATCAAAAAGCCATTGCTTGTAGCCTTGTGTTACAAGAATGGGATTTTTAAAGTGTGTCAGCATAGCAGGGGTTAGGTTATTTTTGCGAATATCTCGAATTTTGTCATATGACATTCCCTGCAATTCACATCACATATCTTGTTTATGAATACACTGCAATTATTAAGACATATAATTACATATTAATTTACGTATTTTGCATTCGTACATTGTATGGTTTTGCAACGAAATCACATGGTGGCATCTGCCCAGAATATGTGGAATATAATGTACTAGCCAAACCTAAATTTCAATACAAGCAGAGCATTACAAACACATTACAATTTTACTTGAAACATGTAATCTTATATTATAAATCTACAAGCTAATTCATCCATGGACTGCATATACCTTCATAAACTTTGTTGAAATCCCTTATTAAAGTTGACCTAATTGTCAGCATCTTCGCAATATATTTATAAATTCCTCGATGAGAATTTGATCAGCCGCATCAGCAGAACGAAGCTGATAGAATGATCAAGTTGTTTATATAAAAGCACGCAAGTCACGCCATCTTGTTGTTTATTATTAGAGATTCAAGGACCAAGGCAAGACGATCCCATGTTTTCGATTTGCGGAAAATTCGTCGACTACAATTGGTCGACAACAATTTCGCGCGAACAAAACTTATTTTTGAAAACTTTCCATTCCTTATTTTTTTATTTTTATTGTTTGAGCCCTGATGTTGTGTTTTTCTCAAATAACCAATTAAATGCCATCTTTTAAAAGCGATATTGCTATAAGTTCTAGGTTCTAGTGTCTCAAAATGTAATTGCATAATAAATGTTGTACAATAATCTATTTTGTTTGATATATGCAATAGTGTCAGCCATTAACTTCAGTAATTAAGATATTTTTCAGCGTTTCAGTTTTTATACACGGTAAAAAGTAACCAACAATATGGGGTACCAATTGAAGACGCCATGGATGAAAATGCAGGCCAGAATATACAGAACAGACTGCTAAAAACAGGTTCAAAATTGTTAAAATGGAGGCTAAATCATAGTTTTGCTACTGGGCTTTTACGCTAACTTCAACACTCAACAATGATGCCATGCAATATGTGAAGATCAGTTCTGTCAGAGCGATTTAATTAATTGCATATAACCTATCATAAAAATTGGGCAAGATATAATCCGATTGACCTTGGAGGAGTGCCCGAAGGTCGTTGGCGTACGTCAAGTTTCTGTTATCAAAATTTATAGGTTACAATACTTCTGCCCAGACTTAAAGTTTGTATTTTTCTTTATCAAATAACTTCAAGGGTAATTTGTCTCTACTTAATGGAGTAGTGCCGTTAATGGAAGGGGAATCACGAAATTGCACAAAACATTTGCCAGATTTCACATTGTGTTTCAAATGTGATGTTTCTGGAAAGCAAGGTGACTTCTGAAGCTCAAAAATAACAATTCGGTTTACTTGAGGGTATGGTAAGAATACCCCTTTTGGAGCATAGAGTGAAATTTGAGGGCCAACTATTGGCCAGTAACGGCCAAGGTTAAACCCATTCACGAAAGCAATGCCCTGTAAAATTTTGGTTCAATAAATAATCTAGCATTCACACATATACAATATAGTAATACCTACTATACTTACTTTATGCCAGCCATCAAAATAAAGAAAGCTGTCTTGAGGCACCAATAAAGTCTCATTGATGATAAATTCTCCAGTGTAAATTGCTGGGGCGCCTTTGGCTGAAAATGAAGATGCAGTGAATGCCATAGTATTCTTCGTCGATTTGCTTTGCGCCAGACGTTTTAATTTCTTGAAAATTTGGGTGTTATTAAATGGCAATGATGTCATTGTCCATGTTGTAAGAATTCCCCCATCCAGAGTAACATTTGAGACGATACCCTTCATTGATTTTAAATACAGAGATATTATTTTCTCTAATTGTCATATAGCTCTTATGTACGAGCAAATATATATACTTTGAAATCTTTAAGTTCATCACCAAATGTAACTCTGCCTTGATTCTCAACCAGTATGGAAATGGTCTGTGATGGAAGAACTGAAACTGGAAGGCTTTTGATGTTATTCATGCGATTCAGAATGCCTATAAATTCCTACAAAAAATAGACTATATTAGCTACATTAAAACTGATATTAACTTATATAAGAATCCCTAGATTATTGTAAATATATACGTATGCCAACGTTGAATATATATACAAATAAACAAAAGGTAAAAATTACAGAATGTACAGCATCAGCTTCTATAAACCTGTTTTCATCAAAGTCAATTTTTGAAGTTTTACATGGACTCATAGACACCTTGTATTTTAGCTGGCAGTAATATATCAAGTGTAGAAAATTGAGCAAAAAGCGCACGAAAAACATTTTTCAAAAAGATATGTCACTAAACAAAGTTCATAAAAATGTGATGACGAAGTTTTCAATCAATATTAAATTTATATAGAATACCTATATACGTAGATCAAGAGTTAACCAGCTTTATTTGCTCTTATAATTTATGAAAAATTTATTAAAAATTATGTATTACATGATCCACGAAGACGTAACCTCTATCATGCAAACTTTGAATACTCAGCAATGCAGGGTCCATAAATTGTTCTTTTATAACAGTCTGGTACAGAACAAAACCATATGCCTGTAAAATAAACAACAAAATTATATAGGCCTAGTGAACAAATAATAAATATTACATGTTGAATAATACCAATTTGTCAAATAGCTAACCTGACGCAATTGCTCAAATGTTAGTGGATACTTCGATTTTACTGGAGGGCTTGCACTCAAAGTAGTTAGAAGATCAAATAAACTTCCAACCTTGTGGCAAAAACAAGTATTTACAATATTTCTCTCACAAATAATATTGCAAATTAAAACATTCTGCAAATACCAAATGCATCTCAACACGTCCATATGCATGTTTCGGTGTTGGAGGAGGTACTGTCACCTCTGATAAATCCACATACTATAGGTATGTAATGAAAATTATATAGAACACAACCAACTAATAATGATACAAATCGGAGATCCGAAAATAATGAGTGTACTTGGCCTATAACATCTCTTATACGGTAGTATAACATTTTAGGATCTCCTGCTTCAGACAATGGACTATCGTAATCGTAACTAGTTGGCTGTGGTTGATACTCATCATTCGACCCAGTATTAGCTCCTTATAAGTTCATAAATATATCATTATTTTTCTCCTAGGCATAATAAATATATAATATGTATTATTTCATATTGCTGTGTTTGTTATGAGAAACATACCATTCGTGAATCCAAAATTTGTCCCTCCATGAAACATATACCTTGTAAATCATGATTTTTTGTATTACTGCACAACTCTGTTTATGTATTGTGGAATTTCATAATTACATATTGACAGATCCATTTGCAATCAGTATTTCTCGAAGAGTTTTCATTGTGTTTACGATGTCGGCTTGAATGTGAGGATATCCCCAGTGATCTAACCAACCAGTATAAAATTCTGAATTTACGAAAGGGCCACTGGGCTGGTGGTTTCGTTGAATTTGAATTGCCCTCGTCACATTTCTACCTGTTTATTCAAAATTAACAGGATAAGTCCAAATGAATTTAAAATATTTGTAATTTCAGAGGTATAACATAACACATCTATACCAGCTTCAAAGTCAATAGTAGCAAAAGTGTTCTGAATTTTTCCACACTTCAAACTCTCATCTGAAGTTCCATCAGTAGTAAACAAAATCACTTCATCACCCAAGTGTTTCCTGAATAATTCCCTGAGATGTGTGGTATAGTCAAAGTCACATGTATAGTAAGAACCGTATTCATTTTCCACCTTTAATAATAACCATCAATATTTGAAACAACAGTTACAATTTAGGAATTATATTATTCATTTGTACCTGAACTGTGATGATAGGTCCACCATTATTATACAAATACTGATTCAGTAATTTAAATAATACTGCCATCCAATTATCAACATGTTTCAGGTAAACTGTAAGAAATAATTAAATTAAACGCATAAATCTGTACAAAATATCAGTTATTTTTCAAATAATTATGTAAACTAGTTTGTTACGAAGGTCACTTGAACGAAGTACTATTTTGGGATGATCACGCAGCAACCAATATGGAAGGCCACCCTTATAAAGGTGAAACAGTGTATTGCCAGAAGAATATATGACATAGATTATATGCTACAATCAGTATCGTATCAATACCATGTCCCTCTCAGCACAAATGTATGGTCCTGGTCTAAGGATGACCAACAAATTTAAGTTCTGAGCTAATTCAAGAAAACCTTTTATGTCTAGCATTCCATCAAAATTGTATATTCCAGGTTCAGGTTCATGTTGACTCCAATCTACATAGCTATGCCAGAAAAATCAATTGGTTATACCTACAATGAAAATTTTGTCTTCATAACATGATGTTATCATATATTAAATTACGTTTGAACTGTATTAAGTCCAGCTGCCTTCATCTTCAGGAGCCTATCATTCCAATGCTCTCGAGGTACACGAAAATAATGCAAAGATCCAGAAATATATCGAAACGGTTTCCCATCTTTCAAAAACTGATTATTCGCATAATCTATGCTGAAACTCCGGAGACCTTGTGCCTGGAATTTGTTTTAAATGTTAATGGATGAAAGCGAAAACAAATTACCTTACAACAAATACGCGTTAATTACGTATACTATTTGCATGGAGTTATATGCTCTGTTACAATTGACAAACTACTTGTAGAAATGAAACGGCCATTATTGTGCAATTAATTTCATAATTTTTTCCCAAAATACTATATGAGACAATTATAAGAACATATGAGGTTGGTCAACATACCTTTTCCAGGAAAGCAATCAACGACACTAGAAATATAAAGCAAATTCGAAAATTCATGCTGCTTAT
>WWPM01018375.1:0-10313 GCA_023279145.1 Glomeris maerens | reverse complement strand
AAATTAATGAAATATGATATGGATGTTACGTATCACCTTGGTGGCTGTCCATTTATGAGTGTTTCCCTGTCATTGGATCGACTATTCAAGGTCATTTAAGTTTCAAATTCTTTAATATTAAAGATAAGTTGGTAGTTGCAATTGGAAAAGTGTTCTGGGGTTCTTAATGAGAATAACTAGGAAAACCGAAATTAAATCGGACCAATATTGGAGGATTTAGACATATTGTTCGTGATTATTTCCATAATTAGCAATTATATATTGTTTGTGTTGTACAAAGAGCATTTGGCAGTGCCTTTTCGTTTTAATGAACCAATTCATTCATTAAGCTCCACGTCTGTCTCACCTTGATTTCACCAACACTATGTCATTTCGAAATGGTTTACTTTCCTTGCCGTTCTGGTGTATTGGGCTTCCTTGCATGGTTGTTGAGATCACTAGATGCAATGCAGGCAAGCTCTTGAATGGGAGGAATATGATTTTGACATTTCAACCAAGTGGGTCTAAATCCTCCAATATTGGTCCGCTTTTAATTTCTGTTTTCACAGTTATTCTCATAAAGAACCTCAGAACACTTTTCCTATTGTAACTACCAACTTATCTTTAATATTAAAGAATTTGAAACTTGAATGACATTGAAGCGTCGATCCAAGGACAGGGAAACACTCATAAATGGACAGCCCCCAAGGTGATGCGTAACATCCGTATCATATTTCATTAATTTCACTCACTCCTGTAAATCGGGAGGGTGAAAACGAATTCGTGAATAACCCTGTATGTAGAATGATACGACAATTAGACATTAAAAAAAATACCTACGAAGGAGGATCCTCTTAACTACATAAGTTATAATCATTGTCATTAAAGTATTGCGACATGTCTGTATAATATAGCCAAACGACAGTAAGATGCGGTAGGGTGTAATATTTCACTGGCAACATGCCTCATATTATCTCGGAGAAAATTAATGAATGTTGATGAATGCGACATTCGCAGAATATGTTTTGTTTTTTGTTTTACAATCTGCTTGCAAATGTTGCAGACACTGGCCTAACTTACTATATTTCAGAAAAAAGAGCTGGGATGCAAAATATTCAAGTCTCAGCAAATGTTATGATATACCAAAATAATTAAAACAATGTATATGTGCCAAATTTACGAGATTTTATTTAATTACTGTCAACATTGAAACTTAATTGTATTACCATCGAATAATATTGCCCACCAGATAATATGGCATATATGTTTTGCCCACCAAGCAAGTTTGCATCGACATTAGCCAACAGTTGTGCATCTGGGGATGCTGCAAACGGCAACATCAACTATATTCCATTGTCAATAAAGACAAAGAACCATTGGAGCGTTTTTTGCATCATTCTGCAAAAGTATTTCCAGAATCAAAAGTACTACATGGCTAAACAACTTATAAGCGACATAGTCACTAAATGGCATCAATTGTAATGTAGTACAATTTATTTTAGAATATATGTAAATTTATCAATTTATTGCATGAGCTATAGAAAGATATAGCAAGACAACCCCTGTGTATTACTGTATCTATAAATATTGATTGGACCTATCTGCCCTAGCAAAATGTGATAACAGTCTTTCCATGATGCCATTTCTCATAAGTCGCAATTTATGCAAATAATTCTTCTCAATATTCTGAATAACAAATAAATGAATATCTTACAGTTTTTCATTGGGAATGGAGTTCAACGGGTTTTTCAACAATATTTATGAATTAAGTGATGGAGACACAAGTACATCGCAGTTATTCAATATAAGTGATAACGATCTTGAAAAAGGTGCAGTGGACAGATATATTAAAGTGGCATACACCGATTCCTGGAAATCAGAAACTAATTCCAGAAGTGCTGCATACACAATATGTGTTATTGACGATGACAGTACGCAATGTAAATAAATCACTGCTTAGCTTGCAAATTGCTTCAAGTTTATCTTTATCGCACCAATGTCTATTATTTATGTGCTTTTTCTAGTGACCAATTCCAGTTTTGCAACAGTCGTCAAAGAATCTTCTTCTACCTACTACTACGATGCTTACTTTTTCAATTTGAAAAGTAGTTTTAGTGTTGGACACAAGAATTGCTCTTATTACAATGGAACAATGGCAACATTAGCAGACATTCTGACTTTCAATATCATCAAAGTAAGCAATTTCAGTCGTATAGAATGTCAAATATACATTTAAATTCTGAGATTTTAAATTTTATCTTGAAGGTATAATCAATGAAATTTGGTACGGAACATACATTGAAATGTTTGGGTTTATATAAAAGGTTAAAGAAGCAATGGAATTGCATGGTGTACAACCTCCTGTCTACGTTTGGCACAATTTGGGCTATCCTGTTCTCTTCGATCCAAATGTCTACAGAACCATTACACAAAGTGATCAGTTATCTGATAACTTGTTTGGCTGTATGAAACCAAAAAAGCAAACTGCACAAGGTACATATTATTGTCTATTAATTTTTATAGAAATGCAATCAGTAATCCCAGAACGTTTCGCATTTCTTTGCATAGCTACATCATACTTGGGCTGTTATTCTGTGACACCTACAATGCAGAAAATCATGTTTACTGGACCAGACATGCACATACGATATTGTGCCGAATTATGTCATGGTCAAGACCTGCCATTAGCTGTATTGCAAAATGATAGTTGCTCTTGCACGGACGATGATACTCTTGAAAAATATGGTATAGAATCCACAGAATACTGCAACATTTCTTGTGCTGCGGCATCTCACCAGGCTTGTGGGGGAGCCAATTCTATGTCAATTTATGATAACAGTAAGACTTTCTGCACAATAATCAGAATTGTATGATGCTTATTATTTAAAAAAAATCATAGCTTTGGAGCAGATAACGAAGATGGAGCAAATTCATTTTGTTTTGAGCATATAGAAAAAATTCGCCTCATAATTTCACTACTCTAAAGCAATGGTTACTTGTATAACGATACATACTAATTTTCTAAAATTTCAGGAAAGATTTCAACTTCAGTAAAATTCACAAACTGCTATGACCTTTACAGTCAAGGATTTCATTTACACTTCACATCTACAACAAATTCTCCAACTGTTTATATCTCAGGAACTAAACAAGTCTGTACTCTTGAAAGTAAAGATAAAACTTACTCCCATTAACGTAAATTATTCTTTTTACATTATATCGCAAACATCCATGCATTCTTTTGCATGTATAGGTTTATATGACAGCACTGATACAGCATGTCCACAAGGTTATAGACAATACCAAAATAACTGCTACAAGTTTGTAACAACTGCAGCAACTGCCTTCCAAGCTCAGCAGTAATTCAGGATTTTAAACGACTTATACAGTAATTATGCAATTAACTATTTTTACTCTAAATAACTGCATTTTCATCATACAGAAACTGCATATCGGAGAATGGTGACCTGACAACTTTGACTGATGACGAGGCAATTTTCTTTTGGACTACCATCAAACGGTTTCCATCTTTGCAGCAATACCAAGAGTGGCATGTTGGGATTTACAAGCAAGATAGTAATTGGACATACATAAATGGGCAACCAATTGACAGGTTATTCATTTGTGGGTTGTGCAATATCAAACAATTCTTCATTGCCAATATCAGGAAAAACAATTTCAAATAATGTCACAGGCACGTTCGCAAAAAAGCGCAACAGAATACTGCAGAAGGACATTGTGGAGCAATTCGAATAGCAGCAGACATTCAAGAAAACTATGAAAACAATGAAATTACATACTATTACACTATTACTCTAGACGAATGTAGCAATCGTGAAATCCCATACATCTGCAAGATAAACCCATGTAAGTAAATATAGCCCCTACACAGGAAAAATGTAATCAAATTCAAGTTTTCGACGCTCAATTTTCTTATAATTATGTTGCAGATTATTTGGGTATCACTAGCATTTCAAAATGCGGCCACCTTTCAGATGCATTGCAAAACTCGTTAATTACCATATCCCCTCTGATCAGTATTACTGCTTGTCAACAATTATGTATCGGACACAGGTCAGAGTATTCCATCTCTCATGTGATAGTGAATGAAAGTCACTGCATTTGCACTCCAAATGATATGAGCGATCATCAATGCAAATATTCACCATCAACTAAATCAATGACGAGGTGTAATGGAAATACGGGACAGTTCTGCGGAGGAAACGAGGAATACAGCATTTATGGGTTTAAAAGTGGTGAGAACCTTTTTGTTAAAAAATTAAGCGACTTTCAGAAGTGCGTCATATCAAATAAATGCGATTTATTTAAATGTATCGACGATTAAAATACAAATCAAAATATTTTTGTATATAACTTTTGCAGGTGAAATCAAAATGTATAATACCCATAATTATGAAGGCGAATGCAATGAGCTTCTGGCAAATGCAATTAGAGTGTCTGGGATTTATGGATGCGTCACTGATAACAAGCAATTAGTAGGATACTGTCACTGTAAGTATGTAATATCAATCATATAGTTATTTAAGTCACATTTCATGCTTACAATTATGCACCAGATCATTGTGGGAGTGAGTGAATGAATACGAGTATGCGTTTTCTATAATTAGAAATATTAGAAAATGTTATGAAATTCATGTATGAAGGTAAAAATAAAAAATAGCAGGAATATAATACACTGCCAAATGTATCGTGTGAATGACAAATGAAATCAGATAACGAGCATAAATATTGCGTCGTTTGAGTTGAGTGAAGATGTGCATCATTAAGTCGATTAATTATCACTATTATCTGGCTACATTTTTGATCCATTATTCAGTTTTCTTGAAGCGAGGTTGTTGGCCTCGTGACCTGAACTCTGCCAAAAAACGCCCTTCAAAGATGAAAGGGCAACAATGAAGGACAAACATTTGTTGAGGATTTTTTTCGAAGCTTACTGGCAAAGTCAACGGCCATTTGAGAAAGTAGTGAGAAAATATTCCCCCGAAAAAGTGGTCACAGCAACTACTCAATTTATTTTCAATAAATACTGACACTTTACTTTCCTTGTTTTTTTTTCTTTCATAAAGTTCTTGCACCCCCATTTGACCTTCAATGTATTGTGCCCTAAACACATTCGCATACAGGAAAACCATTTTGAAAAATTTCACTACGAATTAAAATGTACATTCAGTACTTATAATGCAAAAATATCGAAGTCTCGTCAAATAAAACTCTTATTTTGTATAAAAATAAAATATTTTGAATGCATGGTCCCCGACGGAAATCCTTTAAAACCAGTGCAGCTCATCTATAATTTGCACAGACAATTAGCAGAAATCATAAATCAATTGTCCATTGATACTGGATATTATAACACTGAGCATATCGACAATAAAACGAGAAGTTCAATTTATAATATAGTCAACATATTGTTATAGAAAACAAGTTAAGGGTACCGATAACAAACAAACGTCCTGAAAATATAAATACGTAACTCCTGAATTGGTAAACTTCCAGGCATCCATTAGGTGGTTCTGTGAAAAATGAACCCTCAATTTCTATAAACTTCAAAGAAACTTTAATTGCATAGCACGTGGTATATTTAATATATTTTCATATCAATTTTTGATAATAAACTCGTGATTGAAGTCATTCATGCCTCAAAGTACTGCATAACTGGAACAGTGAGTCGGCATTTCTTGCTACTAAGTTCATTTGACCTATCTGGGGATAATAAAAAGTGTAACACTCTCAAGAACCAGTTGATGTACACAAATTGGTGAGGTGATATGGGGGAGGGAAGGTCATTCACTGGCACTTTCACCTGTTCACTTGATAGGGCGGTTTGGGATGGCAAAGGAGGATCTGTTTGCAGAGGAAAGAGAAAGGAGCAGCACACAAAATAATAAAAAATTCCACATTGCAAGAGGAGGGAACAAATGTTGTCGCCTCAAAATAATTGGCATTCACGCAGCAAAATTCCGCCCTCTTTATAAGGGCCCTTGTAGGAACCTTCAGCAACAAACCCCTCCTAGCAGCTGGCGAAGAACCAACGTGAAACACAGGTAAAACCAAAGTTGTGCAACCTATTGTCTTATCATAGCCAATATACAACATAATTAAATATGAAATTCGCAATCTGGGAATGTGCCCATCGAAATAAATGCTAACAGGATGTGGAAAATTATAATCACTTGTTGCTAAATTTACAACATTGAAATTTACAAAAAAATTTGTCAGCTTTGCCAACTTTTGTAAAAACCGGTTATACTGTATATGCATGAAGGTAATAATATATGTATCCAGATTGCATTGGAATCCACTACCACGATTACATCAAGGATAAATCGTTTAAAATAGTGAATTTCACAAATGCATGCATATATATACGCGTAAAATTGTCATTATTTTTGGATTGACTTGTCAATAATTGCAATTTTAACATGTAATATAGCGAATATATTTGCTAAACAGTCAACATGCTCAATTTTCCTGCTTCTAGCAATATCATTTCTGATTAAAAGAGTAAAACATTTCAAACAAATATTGTACAATGCAAATACCCGCAAAATCATCTGTGCAAACTTTCTAACACATATTTTCCATATACGTAAATGTACTGTATTCGGCATGGATTTCTAATTAATGTGAAATTATGAAATGAGTTCGCAAAATTGACGGTATTTTCAATGACATTAAACCAGACAATATTTCAAGAATCATTTATGACATTAGCAATAAATTTGAGCATTAATAGCTTTGCAGTTTGCCTACTCACTGGAATACAAATTTGTAACTTAACTTTGACATGTTAATGAACAAAAAATCATTATGGGACACCAAATAATAAATTCCTGGTGGTGAATGCAGACAATGAAAATATTTTCCTTCAATTATTATTAATGCAATAAAAACGTAAAAGAAATATTTATGAATTCGGCATTTGATTGAAATGGGCTATTGCACTGCATTCCCGTTTCCAAGAAAGAAGTTTGAAAACAAAATTTACATAAAGTGCAGTTGTCCACTTATTATGAATATAAATTTCATGTTACAAGATTTCTCACATCAGGTGTCAACAAAGGATGGGAATGACCTGTTGTTTGCACTTTCTCCGTACTCCTGAAAACTGCTTTTGGAACATGTTTTTTCCCTGATTGCTAGCAGTTGAATGCCTTGTAGATTACTACACAACCACGTGATATAATGCCAAAGAATATTTTAGCTGATATAAACAACAATCTGGCAAAACTGGTTATTTCTATCTCTTACAAGAACAAGTCATGCAAGTGTACGGCTTTAAATTAATGCTAATTTGCATTTGTTGTTTCAGAAATGAAGTCCCTGGGATGTCTACTGATAGCGTTGACGTGTGCATCTTTCAGCACAGCATCATTTTGGAATCAGTGGTGGGCATTCCACTGTAAGTTATTCAAAAAAATGGGCGAAACTAGTTAGAAATTTCATTACAAAACAAGTACAATTTGCACCCAACACAAAAACCTACATAATTCGAATACCAATGGGACCGCTTCCAAATGAATATATCAGTGCAATAACACAAGAAAAAATAAGGTGAATAAACTGTTAAGGGCTCTGAAAGAAACTTTAATAAGTTCTGACATGAAGAACCGCCTAGGGTTTTATAATTTACAAGGGGTTTTGGAATTACATACTGTTAGGCCTACAATATCTCACGAATATCCAACACAATTAGCATATTCAATGTACAATTGATGCACTTGCAAGTTTCAAGTATAAATTATGTATTCCAAAATTTAGTTTATATGATTTAAGAAATATCCTGAAAATGTCACTACCAGTTAGAAATCGCCAGAAGGACACTAATGTCGGCTATTGTTCAGGAATTATTATTAATTTTAATTGGAATATTGACCACAAAAGTTTTTATTTTTAAAAAGCATATAGGGCGCCCGTTGCCAATTCATTCTCCCACTTGCTTGAAGTTTCCATAAACTGTCTTCTTTTATTTCCAAAAATTTACATTGGAATGAAAATGGATGAAAGACACTCTTTTTCTTTTAATGATTTCTTCCACATGCGATCTTTTTTGGTGTAACTTAGGAGCAATATCAGTTCACTTTTACAAACAATCTAAATCAAATCGTTTTTCTTGAAATAGTTCCATACGCTAGTTCAAGAGGTCCTTACCGCCACATCATCCCATTCCGAATTCCCTACAATGCGCCACCTTCACCACCATTGGAACCTGAACCTGCTAGGTTACCGTACAGGATCGTCTGTTACTATGAAAGCTATGCATTTTATCGGCCAGGAATTTCAGCATATACTGCAGCTAACATTGACCCATTCCTATGCACTCATATCAACTATGCCTTTGCAATCCTCGAGTCGGAGACTTACACTATAGTAAGTGCGGATCCTGCAGTGGACATTGAAGGAGGTATGAGCTAATCACTAGCTCTTTACACGGTAACGAATACAGATAACTTTATCATACTCAAATGTATGTTTGGATTGATCAGGAGGTTATTTCAACATCACAAGCCTTCGCCGTAAAAATCCAAATCTTCAAATTCTTATCAGCATTGGAGGCTGGGCAGATGGTGGACTAAAATATTCCAACATGGCCCAATCACCAGAACTACGTGCTAATTTCATCCAAAGTGTTATCAACTTCCTCACAAAATATGGGTAGGTTAATTGCTACAGGTGAACATTTCATAACATGCTCAAGGTTTCATCATAATGAACTTAAATGACAGAATAGTAGTTATAATAAAACCTAAATGAAGCAATAATTGTCAAAATGGACCGATATTTGTAGTTACTAAACCAAAGTTGAAAAGTTCTAGCTCAGTAGACGATTATATTATTGTTTTAATATGGCAAAATGAGTGCATAACATAGACCAAAAAGCTGAAAGTAAGCACAATTTGAAAACTAACTTGGTGATATGAATTCAACTGTAAATTACCATCATCATTATACAGATTCCAAGGGTTAGATTTGCACTGGGATCATCCTGGAAATAAAGAAAGAGGTGGTCGATGCGAAGACAAGGAAAATTTTGTAAAGTTGGTGAACGTACGTATATTAATCAGTACTGTAAAACACATTATCATGTCCCAATATGTACAATTGCTTTTATATTCCTTAGGAACTTCGACAAGAATTTAAACCATATGGATTCCTTTTGACTGCAGCTATAGCACCACATCCGGACATAGCAGAAAAAGCCTACAACATTCCTGAACTGAACAAGTATTTTCAATTGTCTTAATAAGACACTGCCAGTATTTCAGCGGCTTAGTGTTATCCATTATTCCTTTGTAATTTTTACAGATACTTGGACTTCTTTAATGTTATGACATACGACATGTACAATTCGAACCTGACAACAGCTGATCACCACAGTCCATTTGGGCGCCAGCCAACCAGATCCGGAAACACAATATATTACAATGTGGTATGTCTACATTATGATAATTGACGGGAATATATCATATAAATACAAGTGCCACGTATTAAATTTACTATGTCTCCATTAATTACAGGAATCATGCGTTCACTACTTGCTGGACCAAGGAGCCGATCCATACAAGCTGATCCTTGGAATTCCCTTCTATGGCCGGTCATTCACACTAGCAGACCCAGAAAAGCATACTCCTGGTAGTGAGGCTAAGGGTGCTGGTGAGCCAGGTCCCTTTTTAAAGGATGCAGGCTCCCTAGCCTATTACGAAGTATAGTTTCACATACTTTACTATAAGCCAGCATTACATAACTGATCACAGAGTGCTTTACACTTAATTTCCATTTACAGATTTGTCCTGGCATTATAGATGGATCATGGACAGTTGTTAGAGATGAATATATCAAATCACCTTATGCTTACAAGGAAAACCAATGGGTTGGATATGATGACGATATCAGCATTGGCATCAAGGCAAGTGAATGTGGTATTTTCCAGGCAGAAATTCAAATAACCTTCCATACGATACTCACAGCTGATAATTTGATCGTAATGTTGCAAATACCATTCCCAAATATATTAAACGTTGTCAACTTCAGATGGACTTTGTCAAGCAAGAACAGTTGGGAGGAGCAATGATATGGGCCATGTCTATGGATGACTTCCGTGGAATTTGTGGGGAGAAATCACCGTTATTGCTCCAAATCTATTCATCCTTAAGTGAACCTCAACTTCAGGGACCTTTCAAAGTGGACGATGTAGAAACAGTGTTACGAGACCATCCTATTCGGTTAAAACCCGGGTCCAGCGCCCCATTATTGGACATTGAAAAATATCTTCTGACATACGACAGCAATTACAAACCAGAATCGTCCAACAT
>WWPM01018373.1:0-11057 GCA_023279145.1 Glomeris maerens | reverse complement strand
TTTTCAGGTAACCTTGAAAAGTTACGATTTTCCAAATAATTTAAGACATGACACAACTTTGTACAATACGTGTAAGGAAATTGCGTTTTATTACTATGAAGCATATTGTCGAGACAGCTTTAACAGCAGGCTATTTACAACATTACGATGCAAGATTGAAACAAATGCATTGTTAACTTTGTACAATGTGTCGTAAGACACATTGTGTCTTTTTATAAACACCCACGTGTGTAAGATCAGGATAATGAGTGAGCCACACATTCTAGTTTAATACTTTTCCTCTTATTATTATACTATTCCAGTAAAGTGGATGATGAAAATAAAGAAGGCACTCTCGAGCTATTACCATAATATTTTCTCACAATGTGACAAATTACGACAACACGTTATTTCAATAATGTCGCAAGAAAAGCGATCGCATGAATTATTTAAGAAGCAATTGGGAGATGTCAATGTAGGTACAAGTACAGCAAACACAAATGCAACACTAAAAAATCTGAGTGTCATGATGACTATTTCCGGCCATTAGACGTCACATTTATAGGCGCAACTTTGCGACCGTCGACGCCAGAAATGCTCCCAAAGGCCAACAAAGTCCTCGGCAGTTGGCAAAAAACAACGACAAAGAAAGAAAGGAAACTGTCTGTATAAGTGGTCAATTACTTTGCAGTCAATACAATACAAACGACTCTTCAATACAAGATCTATATGCAGAAACTTACTTGAGCATAAAACGATTCGATTGCAATATGCAATGCAGGAAATGTCGCATATTGCACATCTTTACAGACAAATTTCCGTTTGCGTCTCAAACGATAGAGTGAAAAAGAATGTTGGGTAATGGCCAATTTGGCAGCAAAAATGTCAAACGATGGAAATGGAAAGTGCGAAAAGTAACAAAAAAAGATGAGGAAAAACTGGCAACATATGATTATAATTTAAGGAATACCTTGACTCGTGCATGTTGCAGGTAGAGAGAAATATAACGAGAGAATCGGCATAAACCACCAAAAATCCACTATAGGAGAGGAAAAAGCACGCCGAAAAATGAAAAATAAGGCACTCAAATGATTTCAAATAGGAAATTCCTTTCACATACATACATAATTCATTACCAAAAGTATAGTCACAAAGTTCATGAAATCTATAATTCAATTTCTGCTAACTCTTCAACACCACAAGACAGTTTTATCAAGTCACTTCATAGAGATCTTTAGTGTTTTAATGTACGCGTAATTCTCAATTTGAACTATAATTGAAAAATAAATACATTTTCATCTCATAAAGTTGCTTTAGTTCTGGAATTACTTTCAATAATAAGTTGCAATGTCAATCTAGTGAATCTATTAAGTACTTATGGATAATCAAGAAAGTTGAAGGACTTGACGTATTCAAATTTAACGACTATAATAAGTTATACGTAGGAGATCATAAAATAGGGTAAAACCTTGAATTTTTTCATTGCTTTTGATACACGCTCAATGTCCCAGGAGGCCCCAATGGCAAGGCGACACGCTGATTGCACATTAGGGCACTTGGCCAAGGCAGTATATCCTGCTGCCTAACTTTACTATGTGGCAGTCTTAACTGTGAAGTTAAATTGATGGCAATTCATACAGACATACTGCACGAGATTTGAAATTGCTTTATGTTGCATTTAATAACTAAACAATAAAATTAGATGTTAGAATTCCAATTCTAGTACAAGCCTACATCCTGCACACCAAGAACTTTCTGGGATAATTGGCTCCAAAACCACTTGTACAGTGTTCAATGCAAATATGTATCACCAAAATCTGTTTTGGGTGCCCATAACGAACATTTAGAAAAATCTAGATGCCTTAATGTTCACTGTCACAAATCCATAGAAACGATCTTGCCCATGTGATCCGCAAAAAATGAAGCGCATTCTTCAGAACATAAATCACAATGGCATCAGTTATACGTAGATACACAGCTTTCCAAGATCAATTAGTAATAATATTTGTATAAATTAGAGATCGATGATATCAAATGAATTTCAGATACCTAGCACAGTTGTCTATACTTGATATTCATAATTAAGTAGCCTTACGTACATACAGTTAATCTTCTGCCAGTTTCCACATTCTGTTTCACTGCAACACACATAATCTAAAACTTTATCTGGTGGAAGCAATTTATTTTTTTTAAATTCCACTTAATTTTTTAATGATGGCATAGGCCTACTACACAGAATGAAAACAATAATTTGTTGGGTAATTGTAGATGTCATCCTTGGCAGTTCCAGCTAAATCTGCATCATGTATATCCAGTGTCTTAACGTATTTCTCCATCTATCAAAGTTTCAAATGTTGAAAAACGCATTGTTTTACGTTACGTAAATGTTAAGCAGTTAGACAAGGGAATAAAGCAGTTTAGCATTTTATACTGGCTTAAATTTTATATAATAATGCAACCTCCCACTCTTTGCCAGTAAGAGCAAATTCTCGCTTCAAATGAAGCCACTATTCTGATGAGATTTGTCCTTCTAGCAAGAAATCTGATATTTCAAACAGATACCGCCGTCTTCAGTCTTAACTCGTGGCGACAATCTAACCATAGCCAGTCACAAACATGGAAAAACTGCATGGCCGGAAAAACTCGCCAGCTGAAAAAAAATCCAACATTCAGTCTATTTTGGTTGCGACCTTACATTTTGAATTCCAACTTTTGCTTTACTGTGCAGCATGAAATGACTTGTAGGTCAAGAGTGCTTTCCACTTTGAGAAACTATAACTTTGTTTATATCTTCAAATGTATGCAAGAAATCACATTTTTCTATCACACGCATTGTTAAGATTGAAGAATACCGAATGTAGTACGTAGAACCTAACCCATACATTATTCTTTATTTGCCATTTGTGGCCACCTCCTACAGATTTTGGCTATGAAAAAGTCAATGTAAATGCTTGTGTAAAAGCAATGAAAATATCAAAAGTAGACAAGAAGCGAAAGGCGACAAGTAATCTTCGCCAAAATTCCAACTAGTTATTTCTACAAAATTCTTTAACGGATGAATACTTCCAGGTGCTTGGGATCTAGCCAGAACTCCCCATTTCTGTGCGCTGCAAAACATGCAAATCAATCTATTTCATAGCCATGCTCTACGAATTTTTTTCCCTTTGTAAGATCTCTCCAAATAGCCTAATTAGCTAGACCTCAAAATGAACAGGGAATTTCAGGAAATGTTATATTTAAGATTGGTATGCGCTACACAGAAGCCGTCTCACTCAGGATAACTTCATCATTCTTAATGACCCAACATATACGACAATTAATCATCAAGAGTCATTTCGGAAACCAAAAAACATGAACTTATATAAAAGGCAGCTTACCAGCTAGAGACACATGCAGATGTCATGACGAAGAAGCCAATTTTTAACCAAGGTTGCGTAGTCTTTAGCGACGTCACAGTTCCCGGGAGCATGTGTTAAAACAGGCTCAAAGAAAGTTTTTCAGAGAATTATACGCTAATGTCAAACTTCCCCCGTTTGTACATACAGCAAAGTACGGGGTTTATGTACTGAGGTCACATGGAATGACAACCAACAATTCATTACATGCTCAAAATAAAACAGGCATACTGAAGCTAAACTCTCAGTTTCACGAAAATTACAACTCACTTTCTGCTAAACTGCTGAAGGCTAACTCAGATTGTTTCGATAAGTTGAATGAAAGAAAGTGGATATATTTTTGCCTCGGTTTAACGACATCCCCACTTAGGGACTTCGAGCGTCTAGTGGCGTACTTCGACACTTTCCTCACCAACTATCCGTTATCATTCGTGGTTGGCATGTACGTGACCTTGGTGGTGACCCGATGGTGGCAGCAGGTAAAATATATGCAAATATTATGATGCAACTCAAACCTACAGCAAAACATGTTATTTCCAACTGTAATACACATTGTTAATCTAATTACTGTACTTTCAAGCAAAAATCAAAATACTAATTACGTGGGCGTTTACCTCATAATGAAGCAAAAAAAGCAGGCCCTTTTTATCAAGTGTTGACAGCATGTTGACAGCTGTTGGCAGCAACTTAATTTCTTGAACAGCGCATCCCAAAACCAATCAACGCTGATTAGCAATTTCTCCGACCTTATTGCTACACAAAATGGTTTTTTCATACGTAGCCGTGCTTTGTTACCATGTTGCTCAAATGAAAACGTAAACGATTCAAAATACATAAAAATATTCACAGATGGATACAATATGCATGAAGATGTCATAATTTGAAATTGATATTATAATTATTGGTAGTTACATATGCTATAGTTCTATGGAATTGCACATTGAAAATAAAATGCAGTTCATAACTTAGCTTTCCTCATTAGACAAATCAGTATGTACAAGTACATAACATAGGCTACATCATAGATGAACTTAGCACAGATGTATTGCAAAGAAGCAGCATGTTTTGCTAAGATTATTGCCTTTGTATATAAAGTAAAACATGTATTTTTCAAAATTTTAGTTCCTTGCCATACCATGGCCAGATAAGTAAGTCACAATGAAGACATCTCCAATTTGTTTGTCGTCGTTTCACAAATAACCAAATAACAGAGCTGAACATGCGCAAATAGTCTACGTGAACAAACACAAACTAATCATTTTTTATTCTAGCTCAATTGTACATACTTTTGCATGAATGACGTGGTACAAACGCCATGTGGCATGTTTTATTTCTTTTCTGGGTCCATTTGCCTGTTGCCCATGCCCGCCACCATGTGAAGAACCTTCGAGAAGATGGCTTTTCATTGCAACAGGGTGCTCTCTATGATCCCCATGTCGTTTATTATAGGCTTCTACGTGTTGTTTGTAGCAGAAAGATTCTGGGAACAATATTCTGCTATTCCTTGGCCCAACAAGTACGTGAGTCAAAATCAAACCGAATCAAAGCAACCTTAGAAAAATATTATTCAAATAATTCGCAAACGCAGCAAAAGCCTCTTCAGCATATCACTATAATTTCTATAAGCAATCTTTGAGATCTCCTATATTCATCTTGTTTGTCATGATAATACATTTCCGGAGTACAAAATATGCACAATACGCTTATTGGCTGCAGTATATTGTATTTTCGCATTTTTAATACTATAGTAACTTTATCTGCTTGTTATTGGCTGGAAAAGGGTGAAAAGTTGGTCCCTTTTTCAACACTTATACGTTTGCTGAGGTTTTGAATTTATTTTGCATAATAACTAATAACAGCGATTGAAAATATTGTGCATATTTGCACATTATAAAAGAAAGCGATTGCATTCGCTATTTCAACATTGCTTAGCCTCCTATAGACAATAAGTAGTGGCATGGTGGCGGGCATACATTTTAGCTGCATGCATTATAGTACTGCATGTAAAAGATTTTCACAAAAATTGCCTTTAACCATGCATTGGCAATCTTTTCCTTAATACTGTATAGTCAATAAACCACGTTTATTTTCCCGATCATCAGGATAGCACATTGCATTGCTCTGTACGTCTCGGGTAACGACGAACAAGATCGTATTCTGAGGAGGACACTTGTTCGATACCTGAATCTCAGTCTTATACTGGTCTTAAGGTCCGTGAGCATGGCGGTAAAGAAAAGATTTCCAACTTTGCAACATCTTGTAGAAGGAGGCGAGTTGTATTGCGCGCTCAGCATTACGTTATAATTAAAGAAAGCAATACAAATAAAAATGAAATAATGATATACAGGTTTCATGACGAAATACGAATTGGAAATTTACCAATCTGTGCCATCGTCGGAATTTAATACATACTGGATTCCATGCACATGGTTCACAAGCCTCGTCAAGGAAGCCCGCAAGAACGAACTCATCCCGGACTCTCAGGGTCTAAAATTGATAATGGAGGTACGTATTATGCATTAATCCAAGCATTCATCAACATATACACTCAAGATGAGCATAGCAAGGAATACACGAGCTGATCCTTTCTGAAGTACCATAATTGTTGTGTTTACAGTATATGAACTTCTTTAAGGGAAGATTTCATTTATAAAGTGTGGCCAAAATTATAAATTTAATTTTAGACATGAATAATTTCATTAGGCCATTTTAAAGCAAAACTGACATTGACATTGCCTTTTGACTGGGTTGTTGGACAGCTAAAAACAGCACAGATGCCACAAGAACTATTGGCACAAGACATTTATACCCTCTTTTACGATCAGTTTGAAAAACATAGCATTTATCTGGAGGCTCATTGGAACCATGAGGCGGACTGTTTTATTATAGAACGGTCTCTATTCTTAACACGTACTACGCATAAGGTTTAACATATCCTTTCTGAACAGGAATTCATCGATTATCGGTCCAAATGTGGATTGCTCTGGAGCTATGACTGGGTCAGCATTCCCCTTGTTTACACTCAAGTATGTCATATAAAAATCTTTTACATTTATGAATCGGACAAGATGTAGCTTATATGTGAGACAACTTCCAAAAGATGCTGCTCGTAAAGGCAATGTTTTTTAATTCCAATTGCAATTAAAGTAATACTATTAATTCAGTTTATATATTTCGCATTGACATTAGGCAAGGTCGCATTCAAAAATAAATTGTACAGCATTTCCCGGAGGTGGCCTAACATTGGGTCAATTGATGTTACAAATTTCTTTAGGTAAATGCATTTCGGTTGTATTGCAGGTAGTCACATTAGCCACTTATTCTTTTTTTGCGGCATGCGTCATCGGTAGACAGTATGTTGGATCTGAGGACCCAATAGTGAACAAAACCAAGATAGATTTGTATGTGCCTATATTTACACTCCTCCAGTTTTTCTTCTTCATGGGGCTTCTAAAGGTGAGAGTTGCTTTTACATGTTTGCAGACTAAGTATACAAATCTGTTAATCATTGAAACATTGCAAAAGGTAGCAGAAGCCCTCATCAACCCATTTGGCGATGATGATGAAGATTTTGAATTAAACTGGATCATCGATAGGCATTTGAAGGCATTATTTGTATATTCATTTTTATTCGCTATATGTTATATTATATAAATAAATTTGTGTCTATAGGTTTCCTACCTGGTTGTGGATTCGTTGTGTTACAAGACGCCACCTCTCATGAAAGACCAATACTTTGATGACGCAGATCCACTGCTGGCATACACAAAAGCAGCTATGGTATACAAGAAGAAAACGTTCAGAGGCTCCGTTGCGTCTGCCCAGTGAGTTCCGCTCACTTCTGCATAAACAGATATTACACACTAAAATGCTGTCTTGTTGCAGAGTGCCTGAAGACGAGCAAAAAATGGTCTTACCTGAAATAGTGGAAGAAGAAGAAGGATCTGAATTCTCCTCTACATTCTCTGTCAACAAACAATCAAACTCCTTCCTTAATTTGCTCAGTAAGTATTTAATAACAAAAAGTATGCGAGTTGAATCAACACGTATTATTATTTCGCAATCAGCATGGACAGCTTCACACCATCCACAAGGTCAATGTGAAAACCGCGTTCGTCGTTCAATGAGTGTAACTGAAGAAGAGGCCCTGCAAATCGAGATGGCCCGACCTGCAGTTCGAGGGAATCGACACCCTCCCACTCCAAGGCCAAGAATTAATGACATTTTCTCCGGAGTCTTCAGCCGACACTCTCCGTCAACTCCAGGTACCAGGGGGTAAGATTACCTCCCCAATTTGAACCGTCTGTTCATATGACAGATTCCTCGTGTCGGTCAATGAAACAAGTCCGAATATACACAAATTTAAATACTTTTATGCAAATGCCATATTCTACTGAACAAGAATCCATGACAATTTATCGTTTAAATGAAATCAGCTGAAAGCAATGGATATGTTGCAACCTTTAAGAAGATATACAAAATACACTATATATTTGATGCATCTAGAATCCATATTCTGATTAAAAAGTAACTATAGCAATATTCTAACTATAAATTATCCATCTATGTGCGACTTACTTTCATGTTCGACTGGTGGCATGTGGAAGACATTGATATTTCGCGCACGAGACGATGACCTCCTGTTAGTGGCTTTTCCACTTCCAGGTCATTCTCTCAGACGTTGGATGTCTCGTCTGAAAGCCTTGCTCCGTCTGCAATAGGGGATGCTGCCAACTTCGGAATCACTTCGGAAGAGGACGTTCGTGTCGACCGACACCATGCACCGAAATCGCAGTCTCGTTCGCGCTGTGACTCTGGATCTTCTGAAGCCACAACCTTCCCTTTAGCAACTACTTCCTCCACGGACATCGCCTCAGCTGGGACTCGGGATGACATCGAGCTGGCGTACAAGAGGAAGTCCAAGAGTGTCGACTTGGGGGTTGTGAGATCAGCTTCTACAGTTTCTGCCAGCGCAGTTGACAGAATGAGTACTTCGCATGGCGGCGGACCTAGGTCTTTCGCACCAAGGCTGAGAGATATAAAGCGAAGAAGAAAGCTTCGAGTGCAACAAAAGCAACAGTTCAAACAACAGCAACAACAAAAGCAGTTACAGAGCGTTCCATCGCCAAAAGCTCATCAAGCCATATCCAGTTCCCAACCGACTCTATCCTCTCATCAATCTCGCCAGAGACGTTGGTATACCTGGTTGGACGTTTGTGGAAATTCTGAAGACGCTGACGATCCCATTGGAGAACGTATGTACCAAATTGTTGCCACTCCACCAAGACATCATACAGGTATCTTTTTAAGAACCAATATATCGACAGCATCAGTTGCAGCTCCCCTGGGTCACTTTGCCACCGCAATGACTGCTCCAAGAGTCGATACGAGATCAACCCCAGAGATGGCTCAAGCAGACCAGGAACAACCAGGAAGCAGCGACTTACAGAGTAATGCCACCACGACAACTAGCGTGTGCATCAGCATGCCTAGCCTGCACTTGGAACAGTCCGAGCACGACCAGTTTGCAGAAGATGAGCCTTCGTCATCCTACAGCGAGCCTGATGCAAATAAGGTGAATGATGCAGACGAGGGCATCGGATGTGGTCAAGGTCTGATATCACCCATTTCTCTTCCGTGGGCGAAATGGCATGGGTCCACTGAAAATGGGTCCTTGGAAGAGCTAAACATTGTGTCTGAACGTCAAGAATATCACGAGGAGCAGTACATTACCGCTACTCGTATCGGTCGTAGGAAAAGAGTTAACGTTGACACCCAACAAGTCATTTAAATACTAAGGACTTAACATAAATTACCAGTGTAGATGCTGTTTGGATATCAAAACGTATTTTTGATAATTTTTACCCCATATCTTTTCCATGCACCTCTAGCCTTTCTGTCAATGCTATCAAATTAATGAAATGAAAAGAAAATACCGACAATTACGCGGTTTACCATTTGTATGGTATTTCTTAAATTTCGATTTTGGTGAACAAAATTTAAGAAATTAAAGTTTTTAAAATGGCTGCAATTATGAAAAATCATACCAATAGTTACGATCATCCAATAGCAGTTCAGTTAAATAAGAATGCTCTTTACCCAAATTTGATATATGTATAGGGAACATTTAGAAAAAAATGACCATCGTGATGGTCATTTAAGCATTATTGAACAAGATTAAAAATTATTATGTATAGGACCTATCTGTTAAACAGTTTAATTTGCAAGATGTATTTTCAGACCTGTATTTCTGATTTAGCACAGAAAAAATAGGTCTTGTTATACATTATTATGAAGTGCCTTGCATGTGAATAGCAAGAAGAATATTTTAAAGTAACGAGTGTTTACATATTTTAACAATATATATTGTGAGAACAATACAATTTAACATTCCGACTTCGTGTGTGTAATAGGAAAAGGGGTTTCGGGATATTTAGCACAAACATTTTTTTTAACTACGATTGCGTATACTGATGTTTATATATATTGCAATGAATTCTATTTGGGACTTCCTGAATATATTTGTATAATATATACATATATGTAACATGATTACGTTTGCGCCGGGCCGGCATTATGATACGTGGAATTAATTACTAATGCTGATAACTGCTTCAACATTTAATGTTATTGCTTTGATTCACACTGTTCAATGTATTAAATAAACTCGTGTTGCTAAAAATATACACAGTATAAACCGTATACAATATTTTAAACGTAAATTATATCATTTAAAACACCAAATATATTTACATAATTCAACAATACCATTCAACAACAATACGCAATTATTCGCGTAATCTACTGCATTTATGGAAATGCATTGCAGATTTTATAAAAAAATTCGAGGTCTATATCAATATATACTTTACAATATATTAGCTTCAATTGTCATGTTCTTTCTGCAAAAACGGTCTGCTTCAGCTTTACATATAACCTGTACTTTTTAGAACTCAGTTGCAAAAGTCACTTGAGCAAAAAAGCTAAATCTTTCTTCAGCGTTCAGCATTTTACCTCACTGAAATATAAAATCCACGAGTTTGACTAGATGTGCCGACAATATTTATAAAATGAAAGTTCCTTCACACCGGACTTTCCATGGAAACACACCTACTACAGTGATGTAACCGCATTTTTGCAAACTGTTTTTGTTGAACCAATGCACTCACTAGATGCTGACCGTTCATCTTTATGTTGCAATGTCACATACCTGACACGAAAGGTCGACGGACTCGAGGACACTTGTTTCGATTTCAGGTCACCACTACTGGCACTGAATAGTCCATTAGGTGTTACCGACGGCGTGCAAGTGCATGGACCATCGCTGGGAACTGCACACAGCGGTGTGCAATCATTATGACCAGTTGTCAAGATCATGTCAGCTTGTGCTGAACTCCTTCTCATAGGGGTCAACTTCAAAGTGGTCGAGTATTTCCGGCCCCTATCCAGCATCTGAAGCTCCAGAGAATCGGTTCCTTCGATTTCCACACTGGCCAGTGGCTGGTCGAGGCATGGAGTCAGCAATAATGGGTTATCGGTGAGGATTTCTGCTATGGCCATAGCTGTTGGACGCTGGGACGGTTCACGATTCCAGCACAACTTCAGCAGAGCCTCACTATAACATTAGATGAAATAACGCTTGGAAGTCATCTGTATATTTGTTCACATGCATTGAATACATAA
>WWPM01018356.1:0-19814 GCA_023279145.1 Glomeris maerens | reverse complement strand
AAAAAAAGGTACATAAGCAAATGAGAGTTAGAACTGTTGGCAGTGTTCGCTCATCATATACAAAGATATCTGAGAGCTACTTAATTGATAATTATCTTATAAGACTCACAATATGGCAATTTGGCAGCACATTCGTCGCGGTGTCCCTATACTTTTATACGCAAAACACTTACAGTATACATATCAATAATTTGTCAAATTGTTAATAACAAATTCAGAACACCACCATATGCAGCTTGGAATTTGTAAAAGTGCCAAGCTACATCACACATATATACCTACTTTAAATCGTGTACAATTATAAAGAAATGCATATTTGGCGCGGGCAGTGTCAACAATTATTACATTTCTTTGCTTGTAACATAAGGCATAATTCCGCACAGAAAATAAGAAAAAAGTGTCAAATTATAAGCGGTAACGTAAGTATCGAATGCAGCTCGCCCAATAAATGATTTTTATATTGATTGCACAGCTTCGCCAAGTCGATATAATAATATAGTAGTATTCCCCTAGAAATCTCACAAATATTTCAGCATTAAAAATACAAAACTGTAGAATACCGTACTTGTTCGCGCGACACGTGTCCAGGTTAATTTCCTATATAATTACGTTGCGCTGCTTATAAGAGACAAACAAAATGCGAATGAGCGACTAGAAACTCTAGAGTAGAGATGCCAAATGCTGCGTTGAATGAAAAAGAAAAACCATTTATAAATCCCATAGTAAAAAAATAAGTCATCAACGTGGATACATAGTGACATTATACAACTACTGTTTTCAATTTTTAGCATATACAGAAACAAAGGTGAGATCTCGGAATTCATAGGCAGTGAAAAGTAATTGGTTACCAGTAGAATAATAAGTCCAAGACAAGAATCATTATTATATGTACATTATTAGATAACAAATTTGTAATGGGGTTTAGGAATATCCCACTTTTCCTGAAAATAACCAGTAAGAATTAAAGTAAACCGGGGAAAATGCATTGCAGTCATGGTATGTAAAAGCAGGATAATGATTGTAAAATAAAAAGAAACCCCATAACATCAGCTAAAACTGGGAAACATTAGCTGTAATTTGCTAATAATGCCACCATTTGACCACGTGATGAAGTCCAGAATTTTAAACATCAATTTTGTTTACACATCTCGTACAGAATAAGAACGTAATTTTTTTGTTGCCTTTGTTGTTCTTTGTTTTCACATCAATACAGAAGCTAGGAATTCTGACAACGAGAAAGACTGTTAATAAAACGCCCATATTCAAATTTACACATATGTCAAGTAAAAATAAGCAGCAGCATTTAACTCCTCGGTCAAGCACAAAATCTGAAGATGATAAATTCCAGCAGTGTATGTATATGTACCTGTTACAGACTACATAAAAATTGGAGGGGGAAAAGGGGGACATGGGGGTCAAATGCATTATTAATATTAAATCTGTCCGCGCAACATATTCCTACACGAATGATAAACTCTTTCAGAGCTCGCGATTCACGCAACAAAAGGGGAAACAAAATAAGAAAGCAAATTTACCTATGTTTTACCTGGTTTTGAAATCATTGTAGGAGAAATGCAGCACCTTGAGAGAGAGAGAGAGACACAAAAAAAGCCGGCAACATATTTAACACTGGGGTGGAGAAAAAGAAGAAGAAGAAGGAGAAGAGGAGATTGGGGCGTGGAGACGTACAACGTACGGTTTTGCCGGCCACGGCTCTATACGCGCCATCAAATTTTGGATCGACGAATTCCGACTCTTTGTTAACTCTTTTACAGCTACTTAGCTCGGTACTCAACTTCAGTTGAATTCTTTGATGCACACGTGGCACCTGCTCACTCGGGACCGGAGATTGCCGGCTTTCAGTGTCTCGCTGACCGGTCGGTCGAACTGGCGGTCAGCGTCGATGGTCGTCAACCAGAAACTATACTTGTTGGCAAAGTAATGACAACTTCCACGGGCGCCGTTGCACTCGATGAAAGGCGTGGCTCGGAAGTCTTCCAGGCAACTGCCGGGACTCGACAGCGATTGGCCGCCGCCTTCGGCTCCAGCCGCGGTGTGCTACGCGGCGCGTAAAAGGAAGAACGTGGTTTATAAAACGATACTGCTCAACATCCAATATGAAACAACCACATTACCATGGCAAAACTGTAACCAATCCAGAGACTTCCCCAACCTTTGGGGCAATCGGGCACCGTGATGGACTGACTGTGCACGGCGATTACGTTGGCCGGGGCCTCGCAGACCACGCATCTGCTGATGTACGGCCTGATTTCATCCTGGGCCACTGGCATCATAGGAATGGGGGCATTGGTCGACAGCCAGTACGACTTATCGTTTCGACTAGCGTAGTTGCACACGTTGTTGAAGTCGCAGAACATGAACGGCATTGTGCTGAATCTCCTCATGCAAGATCCAGCAAATCCTATATACAGCGAAAACCAGCTGTGTAATTTATCCAATAACATATAAAATAATGCATATACCTAAGTCCTGGTTGTGTGATTTCTCGTTGCCTTCGATGTACAGTAAACTGTAGCCGTCCCACAGACGCACGTGACTCGAGGGGCACATGGGCACGTTGGTCGACTGGCTGTGGCGAACCAACAGGATACCCGTGAAGAAGTCACCGCCGGAGATTCCTGGTTGTCCCGGTGGACCCGGTGGACCTCGAGGACCTGAGTGCACGCAGCAACAAGTACTTCAGTTCATACAGGCTTATATACAGCAACGAAATTAATCAAGCAATGCTTGGAAAAGAACATAACAAACTTACCAGCTGTTCCTTGTATTCCTGGGTAGCCATCAGTACCACGGTCTCCCTTAGGTCCATCATTTCCAGGGAATCCCGGGGGTCCAAGCGCGCCAGGAAGCCCAGGATCTCCCTTGGATCCTGCGTTCATTTAATCAAATCATTCAGAATTGAGTGCGGCAGTGATAAACGAGATATATAATGTACTGTACTACACAATTACCAGGTTCACACGGCGGTCCAGGAGGGCCGTTTATTCCCTGAGGACCAGGTCGACCCGGAGGCCCTCGGGGGCCAATCTCTCCTTTGGGCCCTGGAACTGATACTCCAAATCCAGCTTCTCCTTTATTACCCTATGAGATCGATGGAATTCGGGTTCAGAACAAGTTTTAGATAATTTATTGAATTTAGGTAGGGGGTTGCCACTGATTTTCAATTTCTTGAATTCCCTGATCATTTCAAAACTCTCGGCCCAAGGACCAATAGGGGAAGTCAATATGGCGGCCAGGAATGTGGTCCAGGAAGTTGGAGGTTAATGGTGCTATTCCTAGCCTAAGATCCAATTAAAACCACATTCCCTGTTCTCCCTGCGAGTGGCAACCCTGTTAAGGGAACCGTGAGATGCTATATGGAAGTAAATAAGAACCTTGAAGCCAGGTACACCGGGAGAACCCGGGGTACCGGGAGTTCCGTCAAATCCACGGTCACCTTTGATGCCCGGAAAGCCGGTTACACCGGGTTGGCCTCCTTCTCCTTTATCACCCTTCAAACCAGGACTGCCTGGAAAACCCTCTCGACCTACAGGAGAAGAAACAAAAGTGAAATTACATTTGTTTTGTCAACGTTAGGAAATTCTCGCATTACCTGGTATTCCTGGATTTCCTTTTTGTGCGAATGGAGATGGAGGTCCAGGTAATCCCGGTTCTCCTTTTTCTCCTGGGTTTCCAGAGAAGCCCACATCACCCTTGGGTCCAGCTGACCCATCGGAGCCAGGATTACCGGGAGAGCCTCTGAATCCAGCATCTCCTCTCTCGCCTTTTGGACCGGGATATCCAGGTTCTCCCTTTGGTCCGAGTGCTCCCGGGTAACCAGGAGGTCCAAAATCACCTGATACACCATTCCGTTAATTTCGTGTCGATCATCATAGCCGGTGAAATAAAACTCAAAACAACAACCTTTTTCTCCATTTAAACCTGGTTGGCCGTTTCTACCAGGCGATCCTCCCAAACCAGGGTCACCTTTTTGCCCTATTAAAGGTGGCCCAGGTGGTCCTTGCGAACCAGGTAAGCCGGGTTCCCCTGTAAACAAAATTAACTTGAATTTCCCGCCAACCAAGTACATATATTTAAATTCCTGGCAAAGCATTCATACAATAGTATACATACTTTATAAAAACACAATTGTGTAGATAGAGGCAGCGTGAAAAATGTTAAGAAATTAAATACCATGTAGCATATAACTATTGTAGCAAATAAATGAAAAACAAACCTTGTTCTCCAGGTACTCCATCCAATCCAGGTCGCCCAAAGAAACCAGGATTACCAGGATCTCCTTTGAGACCTGTTAAATGTACGGATTATGCGTGTGAGAAATCAAATCAACGATCGTATCGTACATACCTGTAAAGTTTGATAGAAATTAATATCTTTATATATATATTTATATACCTGGTGATCCAGGTGTGCCAGCGAAGCCAATTGCTCCTTTATTTCCTGCAAATCCTACGAGGCCAGGATCTCCCTTATTGCCCTTATCGCCTCTAGCAGCTGTGTGAATAGTAAATTCCAAGTTCATCGCCTGATAATTACCTGAGGGGTTAGTTACTTACGAGGTCCTGGCAATCCAGCATCTCCTTTGAAGCCTTTTTGCCCGTCAAATCCTCTGGTACCGGGAGAACCAGCAATGCCAGGATCACCTTTTGGACCAGGATCTCCGCGTGCTCCAGGGAAGCCAATTTCACCCTTAAGGCCTGGAAATCCAGGGGAACCATCTATTCCTCTGTCACCTATAAAGAGGGGCGAAATAATGATCTCAGGTGCATAATTGAAACAATACGTTCGTATCCGCTTATACGTACCAGGAAGTCCAGGAACACCATCTAACCCAGGCTGTCCGGGGCTTCCGTTAAACCCAGGATTACCCTAGACAAATTGTTTTATGATATTGCTGGGATCGGTGACAAATATCAGTTCGTGTAAGATCAAAAGAATCAATTACCTTGTCACCTTTGAGTCCTGGGAATCCTTGCAAACCTGGTACGCCGTCTCCTCCGGGAATACCTGGTCTGCCAGGCATACCATCCTGTCCTTTTTCACCTAGAGGTCCTGGAATTCCAGGCTGTCCAATACCGGGGAGGCCGGCATCACCCTTTGGCCCTGGTGAACCATCCCGCCCGGGAGTGCCAGGGGGGCCACTCAGTCCTGGTACGCCAGGATTGCCTGGATCACCCTTTACACCCTTCTCGGAGGCTCTTCCAGGTTCTCCCTTAGCACCATCAGCACCGTACCGACCAGGATCTCCTTTAAGCCCTACAACATTGGTGAGAAAACCCGCTCATTGTTAAGTTACTCTTTATCGTGACATTGTCCCTCTTTTTACCTTGGAGACCAGGTAATCCGGGTATACCAGGTGCACCAGTCAAGCCAATTGCTCCTTTAATTCCTGGGTACCCAGGTTGCCCTGGGGCTCCAGCATCTCCTGGAGATCCAGGAATGCCAGCAACACCAATATCTCCTTTGTCACCTACATATATTCAAACAAGTTTTGTTGAGGTTAGTCCATTCAAATTTCACTCTATACTATAAGAAATCACCTTTTAGGCCTGGGAATCCATCTCTTCCTGGAAGGCCTGGTTGGCCAGATGGCCCTGGGATCCCATCAAGACCTTTAGGGCCGGGTGATCCAGGAATTCCTGGACTACCCTTTAGACCAGGTTGTCCAGGAAAACCGTCACGACCTTTGAGACCAGGTATGCCCTCAACACCTGTGGAAATATTCAAGCTGGGCAGTCAAATACATTGTTTCTGCAGTGAATTAGTTAGTAAATAGACTACTTACCTCTGTCACCGTCCCTTCCAGGAATACCGGGTGGCCCAGGCGGACCTGGGAACCCTTCTCTTGCTGGGTCACCCTTGTCACCCTTGGGTCCGATAAGTCCATCCAGACCAGGTTCCCCTGCTGTACCTTTTGGACCCGAAGGACCAGGATCACCTCGATCACCTGCAAATTCACGCGCAGAAAAACCATGGCTCTCGATCATCTCTCCAAATGTTAAAAAATTTCCAATTGTACTGTAAATACCTGGGATTCCAGGTTTCCCATTGAGACCCGGAAGACCTTGTTCTCCCTTAAATCCAGCGAATCCAGGTACACCAGGTAGTCCAATACCAGGTGGACCAGAATCACCTTTCAGACCTAAATTATCGAATGCACAGTAAAAAAAATTCAAAATCCAATATTTGATGACAGGCAACACAACAAACAATTGCAATGCATATGTACCTTCAGGACCAGGTAATCCTGGCGCTCCGTCGAATCCCGGTGGTCCAGAATCACCAGGAAATCCCATTGGCCCAGTATCTCCTTTATCTCCCCGGGGTCCGGGACGTCCTACCAAAATCAATTTCAATGTTTGTTTCGTTTTGTTTTGTTTTTCGAGGGAGAATAAATAATTAGTCATCTTGTCAAACCTTGAGGGCCTGGTGGTCCAACAAAACCTTGGTCTCCTCTTTCTCCCTTCAGTCCAGGAAGGCCAGACACACCTGGTAATCCAGGCCTTCCAGGATAGCCCTTTTCTCCTGGAGTTCCTGGAAACCCGGCTTCTCCCTTAGGCCCTTCTGGGCATAGTGTAAAGTTGGCTGGTATTATAGCTGCAAAAATTCATAGAGACGCATGTTGGCATTTAGACAAACTTTATTGCATCATCGTATTGGTGCAGTAAAGTACCAATACTGAAAATTACACGGCTTTCTAAGGACACCTACAATAAAACCCCTGATTCATTCTGTATGCCACGAGCGTGTATGTTAACAAATAACGTGGACAGCAAAAGCCACTTATCACTGCACAAATCACAGTTATCTTTCAAAAAATACAATTACCTGGTTCTCCTTTTTCTCCCTGCTGTCCTTGGAACCCAGAATCTCCAGGTACTCCTTTCGGGCCGACTAAATTGTTTCCTGGGAACCCTGTAGGGCCTGGATTACCCTTTAATCCATCCGGTCCCGGTCTTCCAGGGGCACCAGGCGAACCTGGGAAACCCTGCAACAATCTTGTTTCAACATAAGAACACAATTAAAGCGCCCAATACAGTTAACCAAAAAATACCCTCTCTCCTTTGAAGCCAATTATTCCAGGCAGACCTGGTTCACCAGGTGTCCCTAGACTCCCGGGAGTGCCAGGCCGCCCCGGGTAACCGGGTAGACCCCTGTCACCTTTCTCGCCTGCATCGTCAATAACAGCATTTCAGTACACTGGGGTTTGCGTGGAAAAAATTACGTGTCAATTGTATTGGAGATTCGACCTTGTGGTCCTGGTTGTCCAGGAGGGGCGTATGCCGGCTGTCCTTTGTCACCCTTAAATCCTGGAGATCCAGGTCGACCAGGCGTACCCTAAACCAAAAAAGATTTCAAATCGGGCAAGCGATTACAAGAATGTCCCGTATTTTTCTTCAGTAGATTACGCGCACCTAGACCTTCCCGCCATTCATTTGTATGTATGTTATGTACATTTACTACCATTAGGGTATATTATACCTCATTTAAGACTTGTGATTTGTATTGCTCCTGTTTAGAATTAGAATACGAATTACACAATTTAGGGTCTGATGAAGAATTCATGGAATTTGAATAGCTATGTTTTTTAACGATGAGTACACTGTACATACTTTTATCTTGCAAACCTTTCCCCAGAGTTTAGAACTTTATTATCTACCGCAAAATACAGTATATAGTATACTAAGAAAAACAAACCGAAGGTCCAGATGGGCCAGTGCCTCCCGGAAGACCGTCTTCTCCCCTTTCACCTGGAGAACCGGGAGATCCCGGTTCACCGCGGAGACCTTGCTGGCCGACAAATCCGTCCGGACCATGCTCTCCCTTTTCTCCTTTCAATCCCGGTACGCAGTCAAAGCAGGTGCCACCAGTCTCACCTGTAAACAAAAAACCATGCTCAATAAACATAAATTATTGCAATATATTGTTTGTTTTATACCTTTGTCTCCCTTCTCTCCAGGACGACCATTAACACCAGGGAAACCATCTCTTCCTTTTTCTCCTTTCGGACCAATGGCACCATCCGGACCTGGGACACCACCAATCGAATCTCCAGGAGGCCCTTGAAGCAAAAAAAATCACAATTTACCCATACACATTCTCACCAGATTTTCATTTATTGAAGTAAACAAACTTACCTCTGGAGCCTGGGAAGCCTTTTTCACCCTTCAGTCCCGGATTACAATCAAACCCAGGAGTTCCATCAATGCCTTTGGGTCCTTTGATCGAGATGCCAGGAAAACCTTTAACACCTGGCTCTCCCTTTGGACCAGGTTGACCAGCAAACCCTGGCGACCCAAGTTGTCCTGGCGATCCTGTACATAATAAGAATGTAATATCTCATTTTCCAAAATAAAAAGACATCTAGTATTAATTAATTATCTAAAAGCAGTGGATCTCTCACCTCCTCGTCCTGGATCTCCTTTGTCGCCTTTAAAACCAGGAGGACCTTCTCGTCCCGGATTTCCAGGCAACCCTGGACCTCCTTGATTGCCTGCAGGACCCGGTGGCCCCATGGGACCTTTAAATTCAAGGAAACGTTCCAGTTACATAGCAGCAACTGAATGAGACTTCTCATTTTGCAAACAGTATCGGATTAAGGGCATCAAAATAAATATACTATAATTCATATGAAAACCTAGAATTTGAAAATCCTACGTTTAATTTGCGTTAACGTAACATTTTAATTTCAGAATTCTTGCAGACCATTTCCTTAACCGCATTGAAACAAGGTAAATATTACGTTACCAGGATAACCATCACTGCCAGGTGTACCAGGAGGACCCACATCACCGGATGTTCCCTTGGGTCCTGGAGGTCCGGCCTCTCCGGTTCCACTCTATATGCACGTAACATAGACAGTTATTGGTATACAGGACATCACATCCCAGCACCAAAACGGTATTTGTATTGGCACTCATTTTGCTTACCCCGGGAGGACCAGGTGGTCCTCGAGGACCGGATCGGCCATCCAAACCAGGAGGACCGTAATCTCCTTTTGGCCCAACCAATCCGTCTAATCCAGGCAAGCCATCATTTCCACGATCACCCTTAAATCCAGGAGGCCCTGGAGGCCCTGGGAAACCATCTTTGCCCTAAAGAAAACGACCAATCCAATCGGAAATGCACCATTTGTCAGTTTACCAAAGTGTCTGCAATGCAAATACTTACTCTGGGACCAGGTACTCCAGGAAGGCCCTTTTCTCCTTTCATTCCAGGTTCACCCGATACTCCCTATAGTCAAATACACAACATAAAGTATCCAACTACAATACTAACGACACTAATTACACTTACAGGTGGACCGTCCCTTCCTGGCGGCCCACTATATCCAGTGTTGCCAGTGTCACCCTGGAAATTGCACGCGTTTACAATGCACACGATATTAAATGTCAATTTGGTCATTGCTTTATACCCTTTCTCCAGGAGGTCCTCTTTCTCCAGGTGGTCCAACTATAGTCTCATTAGGGTATTCCGAGGGTGAGGGCGGAGATTGACCAGGAGGTCCGGGAGGTCCCATTTCTCCGGGATCACCGGGCGGTCCAACGCGGCAAACTTGCATTTGTCCAGGAGGACCCACCACACCTTTATCTCCTTTGAAACCCTCGATTAGAAGAAAACATATCAGCTCAACTAAGTGCTCGAACTTCACTCTTGCAAACCAAACAACTTACCGGAATACCATCGAAACCTGGGTCTCCCTTAACACCGGGTGGGCCATCACTTCCGGAAAGTCCCTGAAAGCGTTCGTATTTAATACATAAAGATATTGATCGTAATTAAACAACATTGCAGATAATCTTACAGGAATTCCATGAGTACCATCTCTTCCTGGATCACCCTACAAATAAACAAACATAAATGCAATAATTTCGCAATGCAAATCGAAAAGACATCGTATATTAAAATGGGTAAAAAAAAAATAAAAAAAACTTGCTTTCTGTCCTTGATGACCTGGTGGTCCAAACGCTGGGTCACCTTTAACTCCTTTTAGACCATCAGATCCTGGAAAACCTCGTGGGCCTGGATCACCAGGGATACCAGATATTCCAGGAAGTCCCTTCAAAAAACAAAGGAATTTCGTATATATCAAACTTGGCCCATATCGCGGTCTCAATTATGTAATGAAATTAAAAATAAAACTTACATCTGTACCGTTACATCCATCTAAACCAGGAACACCTCTTGGTCCTGTAGGCCCTTGCACTCCCTACATTGCACATACACAGTCATTTATCTTGTGCACAACCAGTATAAAGTATAGAATATAACAACATCACTTACAGGGATGCCTGGTATTCCTGGAAAACCTGGCATTCCCATTTTGCCCTGAAAGAAGCGAAACAAATTTCAAGTCTACTAAAAGAAATTATTATATATAACTGTCCTTACTCTGTCCCCTTTGAGACCTCGTGGACCTTGCGGGCCCGAGTCGCCTTTGTCACCTTTTGGCCCTATCAAGCCTTCAGGTCCCTCGAATCCAACGACACCTTTTGGACCCACAGGCCCTACAGCACCGGGGGCTCCCTGTTAGTTAAAAAATAATATTTCAGGTCAATCTTTAATATTGTGTTATATAGCAAATAATGTTCACTCACCCTTGAACCTTTTTCTCCTACACACTTGCATCCTTGAGTACAACCACCACAACGTCCTAACTCATCTTGCTGAAAAAAAAGATTAACCAAAAAATTGGCAACTCAACAAAACGCAAAATTGCATCATTTGCACATAATGGTAACATTCAGTTTTACATATTTTATGCCAACACACTCCACCATTTCAGTATGCGGCAAAAGAACTTCAAACAAAATACATACTACAATAAAACTATTCTTTCAATTTTAGATTTTCTCACACGTGTTCATTTCCCAAATCACAATTGTTTTCAGCCAATTGTCTTCAAACTTTTCATTTTTCGCTTGTACGTCAAAATCTTAATTCTGCAACAATTGATTTACATTTTATAATATCCTCAGATGAATCCTGGACATGGACAACAAGATTACATCCATGAAGACTATAAGGGAATGTTTCTGAAGACAATAAAAAATCCACTTCTCGAGAAACTAGACGATGAAGAATGCCATGTTGTTTTTTAAATCAAATGTGTATAGTTTGGGAATCTGAAAAATCCCAATAAATAAAATAACAGAAAAATCCACTTCATTCCCTTGCAGTATATACATATA
This sequence comes from Glomeris maerens, assembly GCA_023279145.1. Taxonomy (NCBI): domain Eukaryota; kingdom Metazoa; phylum Arthropoda; class Diplopoda; order Glomerida; family Glomeridae; genus Glomeris; species Glomeris maerens. The sequence continues at coordinate 8,601 of WWPM01018356.1, read as the reverse complement.
TATATTCATTTATTATTGCAGTGAGAGAGGGTAGACAGTTGCTTAGGGCATCTTCCAAAGTCTATAACTCCTATAATCAGATAGTTATATCTTTTGTCTCACTACATTTTACCTGCAGCAATAGTGTCAAAGCTAGTTCTAATTACAATGTAGGCGAGAAAATACACTGTTTTACTTCCTCGTTATCCCTTAAGCCTAACCATGATATAATCAACACAAAATTACAACTTCTCCCTTCGGAATATAAAAAAAACCAATCCCTCAAAGATCTTTTTGCAGATTATACAGCTGCTTGAAAAATTTTACTGCTTTTTTTCTTGTATATTGGTATACAATGTTCATGAAATAAAAACAAATAGAATGTATGTGCAATCATATTTCTTTATAATACATGGAGAAGTAGAGAACAAAAACCTGGTCTTCATTCTTTGCAAACATATTTAAAAAAACAAAAAGCCGTCTGGTGACCATTTCATTTATTTTCTAAAAATTGTCATTCATGTCTATAGTACTTTTAAACTCGATCTACTAACAAAAAGTGCATAAACTAAGCCAAACTAACTATTGTCTACAACTAAATTGAAGACAAGTCTTAAAACATTGTAAATCTAGGTCCAGTGTTATTCGCGTTTTGTCTCAAATTCCCATTAAAATTTAACGTGTTATCGAATTTCTACCTTGAAATACTTGATTGATTTTAAAACGAACGAAATGTATTCGTTAATTGTCGATCAATAATAATGCTGTCACGTTATATTATATTTTGCAAAAGGGCCAATTAAGTCATCCATGTCCCTGCAACAGAAATCACGTTCTGCATTTAATTATCAGTATGTAAGTGAGGTAATAATGCATTGTATGCAGATAAATATTGATTTCAGATTGTCAAACAATGATGCATGTTCAGTAAATTTAAAGCATGGTGTTGCAAATGCCCATGCATTATTTGAATGACTTCCCTCCAGTACGGTAAACATAACCCAGACAATCAAACACATCGGGTAAGTAGTTTATTGTGTGACCGTCTCATGCATTTTTCAAGGAACATATATATGTCAAAACCATAAAACCACATTCCCTATCACTTTTATTTCAAGGATAAGTAATATAATAAGACGTCGACTTTCTTTCCTGTGCTGGTAAAATTCCCACATAGTCAACATAAAAAAAAATTGTTTCCTTGGGTAGTTTCTCTCCAAAGAGTGTAAGATTATTTCCAAATTCTATATTGCATTATTAATTCACATTGTCATTTGATGTGTATTGGCAATTTCTAATATGGCATACATTTTCCACTTGACTATAAGGGTTATATAATATGATCTAATTCTTGATAAATAATATTCAAGTGGTGAGTATAACTTGCATATACAGTATAGGCCTACAAGGATCATGGTGGAATTATGAGTATTTTTGGCAACATGTCGAGTTAAATGTGCGGTTGAAACATGTTCAATCAAAGATGTGCGATTAATACCAACAAGTAAATAAACAAGTGCTGTGAGTTGAAGAAGAGCACTGGCGCATGTTTCGTATATACAAACAAAGAAAAAAGTGTTTGTTGGTAGCGGTTACCAAATGTGGCCAAGGCTACCGATCAGGCTAAACTGGCAGAAAATGTTGAACATACACAGGCTGACGTCAAGAAAATGCTGACTCAAGTTTCTTCACCATTTCAAGCTTTTCCTTTTCCCACGCTTAAGCAAAATTCGACAAGTTTTCTGATGACCCATCATATATATCACATCATAAAAACCTGTCACCGCACTTTTTAAACAACATTTCATCCCATATATGCAACCCCGATATAGGTTATTTCTCATATTGTGAACGTTCAAATTTAAGTGAACTTTTTCTATTGTTCAGACGGTTTTTCAACAATGATAAGGTCTGCATATAATTTAACCCAATTTATCACTATTTAACTGTGCAGACTGGAAAAATGCCACTAATCTTCTCTTAATTTAAATGGCATGTCTATAATTTAGTCATTTGCATGCTAAGTTGTCAAAATTGAACGTAATTTGCTCTTTAATAAAAAAAATTAAGTGAACAATGTAGCCTACAGTATAATGTTCATGTAATTCTTAAAAGTATTTTTTAATTAAGATGGACAACTAAGTTACGTAATTAAAAACCACTGGGAAATGAATAAAACTTTCCTGACAATTTAAATTCGTATTATACCTATACTATTATAATGCAATAAATTTGCAAAAATCATTTTTCTCTTTTCAGTTTAATTGTGTTATGAAACTTTTGGCATTCCATACACTGGCTTTGGGGCTTATAGCCATTTCATTGGAACGAAATCTATTTGTGTAAATGAATTGAATTTATTTAATAGCACGAGTTCTTCTTTTCTTCAAGAGGTTTTGAAATGAAAACGAGATTCGCAACAAAATATATAATAATGACGGTTGGGGGAAAAAAATGAAATGAACAGGGGCAACAACAACATGGAAAAAAAAATGAGAGAAAAGCAAAGAAAGAAATCCCCAGATTATTTTGAAAGGGTGTAACGAACTCTGGCTGACTTCGCAATGAACATGCAGGCTAGAAGAAGGAAGATCATAAAAGTGACCCTCAATATTACTGAGTCTGGGCAACACTTGTGGCGGCCATTAACGTGCCTTTTATGGCACTGACCTGTTTTCTAAATTTTCTTCGCTTTCTTCCCCCCATCCCCCATTTTTCCTTTACTGGCAACCAACGAAAACAAAACTCGAGCGAATACAAACAGGAAGTTCAAACATAATGAGTCGCCATTTTGCAAAAATCTCGTTCGAAACCGAATTTCGCACGAACCAGTCAAATAACTCGTCAGTTTTCTAGCAGATGGCGCCACAGTCGCTATCGCGTTTCCAAGCCTCGTGGAAACAAAGGGCTATATAAGCCTCCTATACTTTCCAACAAAATTAGTAACATGGGTTGAAATTGAAATATATACATGCTACACGAAAAAAGTAAAGTTCATAAAACTGGGTTGGATGTGTTACACATTTCCTGTTTAGGATGAAGAAGATGGGAGCGTTTTTGAACAAGAATCATCGTGAGATGGCGAGAGAAAACAAAATGGCTGCCAAATCTGGAACGAGGCCGTTTTGTCGATTATGTAATGCGATTATGTATATGGCCTTTGTAAATGTATATACTTGATGAGAGTTTTACAACGTAGTCAGTCTTTTTTTTTCTATACTTATACGTAATGACATTCAAAACTTTGCACTTCAAGTAGCCTACTCGTTGAAGGAAACTTGGTTTTCGGAAGAATAAAAAAACAATATGGCCGCCATCAACAGCTGAACTGTAACCTTTCTTTTCGTTTTCAATTCAAGCCTACGCACAGACGTTTTATACATCGGAAACATTACATATGAACTGAAACCAACACATTAAATAAAATATAATATTTGAAACAAATGTTCAAGGGGAAACAGTTTAAATAAAAATTAATCAGGGTAAATATTGCTTTTAAAATGTGAAATACATTCTAATACAGTTGTGGTTAGGTCACAATCTACTTAAGAAATGCATACCAGAAGTTTGTGAAACTTTAAAGGAAAGGAAACCACTTGCAGTAGCCAATCGCATCATCAGTAAACTGAGCAACATGAAAACTGGCAGTTGTCAATCTTTATTTTCTTTTTTTTTAAACAGAAAAACTAAAAAAAGTTGGAAGATAAACCAGTGACAAAAGTTTAAGACAACAAGGGCCATTGGTGTGTTTTGCAACGCTTGAAGGCATCACGATTCCCATTATTTTTTCCCCAACAAAAACCCAAATGAAAAGCACATTCAATTTGACAGCTTGTATCTTCTCGTATGGAGTTAAGAAAAATACAAATGAAGATGGTTTCTTTCTCGCCATGCATGAAAATAACAGCCAAGAATTCCCCTCCTATGCCCCAGCTTGTCAAATACAGAATTGAAATTAAAAATCAAGACCTTGCAGGATAGGTACATATACACACACTTGACGAGTGTGATGAAGTGAGAAATTGTCAAATATGGTAATTTGAGACAGTGTAAAATACACAAGTTACTCATTTCCTGCTCCTAAAATGAACATTACACTTACTTCGCACCAACATGTGAACTATTTTCTCTCTTAACTATAAGTATGTGTGATAAATGAGCCGTTTCCTTCCCAAGGACGCTATAGTGCACACAAAATTGCTATATCGTATTTAGTGTCACTAAATATGGTGGAAATTATATATTTATTACAGGAAATATACACCCTTTTCTTGGAGAAATCTACCCACAGTCTCTTTTATGAGCTTCCCAAATTCAAATCTTTACCGAAAAACCCTGTATCATTTATAAATTATGTATTTATTTACTGCACAAATCCCTCCTTTATGGAGAGAAATATGAATTTTGACTGCGCATGCATTTCTTCAAATAAAATGTCAGATCCACTTTAAAAAATCATTAATACGTACATACAAAATTTGCACAAGCAGCCTATTTTTTTTCTTAAATTTAGGCTATCATGTTTACGGAAATGATAAACTGGAGATAATTTGAAAACAAATCACTGGGGGTCATAGCTATTTACTTGCACGTATAAGTATACAATGAAGACGACTTACTTTGAACAGTTTCTTCATTGGAATTGACATGTAAAAACAAAACAAATTAAACACGCAAGGTGAATAAATTAAACGAGGAAAAGGAAGGGTTTTATTTGACAGTGCTGTGCTTAACCTGAAATGAATGAAGAAATGGGAAGAGAAAAACATGCATGGGCAGTTGTTGTAAATTATCACGTCAGTTGAAAATTGCAACTCATGCCGAGGAATAGTTCAAAAAGAAGCTTTTTTCTTCCAAGTTCATTTCCCTCCATTGCTACTACACGGTAACAATATGCCTAAATAAACCCAAGATGTTCCTATAATAACCTCTGACACAGGTGGAGCTTAAATTGCTAAAACTTATTATATATATATATAGGGGAATATTTAACATTTTATTTTGTTAAGGAACAGTACTTTTATTACTTTGAACCCAATTTCAAACATTTCTTAGTTCACAAATTTCAAAGAGTTCAGTAGATTTAATAAATAATTTATTTCCTGCAAAATTGTAATATTTGAAACCCAAATAATAATTTTAAAAAAGGCAAACAAACAAACAACCAAAGCAATGGCGGAAGTGGTGCTAGTCGTTTTCATAAGGAGATTGAATTTCAATCGATCTGTGACGTCATAACCATTAATCTTTTCACTCTAGGCTAAACGGCCACTTCCGGGCTCTTTATATTGTGACGTCACAGTAAATTTGCAAAAGTCACTGATCTGCGCCCAATTTGTATGCATGTATATACACATACACAATTATCTCATCAAACGCCTTGCATTAAACCTATGTATAGTAGTTCTATACTTCAATCAATTCAAAACAAAAGCAGAACCATTGTTGCCAAATATAAATATTGTCATTTATTTTTCGGAATATCACAAATGCATAAATCTTTATTTTAAGATATGTAATGGCAAAAAAATTAAATATGCTTGATACTATGTTTGGATGTGGATGATTTCTTATACAGATCATGATGGGTGGGCATTTAAATTGAGTTTGCTAACTTTTTGTCCAATTAGCTTTCACTTTTACGTGACTAAGCTTCAGTTTCCATCTAAAAACTGCCAAAATAAAAGAAAAGAAAAGATGTGACAAATGATCGCGATTAATGTAATTTTGGGGGCATTACAAATACATCAAAAAGGAAACCAATCCTCAAAAAGAAACGATGATAAATTCTACATGTCGAAACAATAATAAAAAAAACAAACATCAAAAATGGCGCTCATTACATTTATCAAATTTAAAAGGAATGAAAATGGAATGGGAAAAATGGCGGATATTTTCAAGACAAGTTTGATAAATTATTATCTTTGATAGAACAGTTCATCCGGTCGGATCATCGTCCTTTAAGAGAAGCAAACTCATCCAAAGCAAGAAATTTAAAGATTCCCCCCCCCCCCAACATAACAAAAAATCAATCAACACCTCTGGCAAAAATAAAGGTCAATTACTTCTCAAAAATTCCCCTCTGTTTGAATGAATGATATGTATATCAATTAGAACCAAATTCTTGATATAAAATGAGGGAGCAAAAAAAAAAACAATAAACAAAGCTCAGAAAACTGAAGTTGAGCATTTGAAGGAAGGAAGGGGGGGGGGACAAAAAAACAGAGCAGCGCCACCCACGGCGAAGCGACGAACGAAAAGTACAGTAGGTCTCTCTATACACTAATACGCACATATAAATAAATATAAATAAATGCAACACCATAATAATATAATTGCAGAATGACATTCACGCGTTACTAAGGAATAAACCGGGTGAGAGAGAAAGAGAGAAGCAAATGGCGCCAAAACAGGTCAACGAACGAGAAATTTATGACTTTTACTAAATGAACAAACCGCATAATGGAGACTTTCATATTAACACTTGCGACATTAAACATTAATTTACTTAGAAAAAAAAAGTGACTGTCTTTCAAGATAAATCCTCAAGACCGAGACAGTTTTCTTTAATTAGAAATAAGAATGTTGAATTTGTATATTAAGTAATATTTAAACTATATTGAAAAGACAAAGTATACAAACAAATATGGCGGCTGTGCAACATTATTTTACAATATATTCACAATCAAACGTCTTGTACTGGTTATACCAATTTCAAAGATATAGACCACATTATATTATAATTGCTGTATATCTATGCATTCCGATAGGGTTAAAAGTGTTATATTCAATTTACACTGACTTGATACGATTCCAACAGGGGTAAATTGGTAAATGACGTGTTGATTACGGTCAATTGGCATTTATATCACGTGATAAAAGTGAAAATTACAATTACAGCGGTCACAAATGACACACATATGTATAGCTGATGGAAATTAATGGGTGAGACGGACGCCATCAGAAGCCAATTTAGTGTCTGCTATTTCAATTTATATTCCTTATACATACATAACTTGGTCATTTATTTCAATCAACTTGAGTCTCAAAATCTCACTCCACCATACATATACACAACTAACTCTCTTTTTTTATTTGCTATATTTGCTTTCAAAAAAGTTTCGGTTGCCGACTAGAAGTGAACCATTTTGTCCAGCTAAAAATCAGCAACATATTTTTAGCCATATGTGTATTTTAAGGTTATCTCTGCATGCTTTTAGCAGCCTTGTCGACGTTCAAATAATTGTAACAAACATGGGACATATGTATATTTAATATACGTTGGCCTATTCATGCATGCACGGCTATAATCAAATGAAAATTCAATGTTTAATCTATTATATTACTTCCCAATGAAGGATCATTATCCTACGAGAAGAAAACGTGATAATTTAACAATAGACGCATTTATCACGGTCTAAGTAAAAGGGGTTTTTCACCCCCAACGAGAACCTCCAAGAAAGCCATCCAACGTGATTAGATGCACATTTTTTTTTCTTAAAAGGGCTCATTTCTTAGCCAAAAAAAATAGCACAACTTGTCTTGCGCAATGTGGTGCGAGGTTATCACCCTTTTCCCAAGTAAATCACGCAAAACTTTTAGGCTTAGGCTTATACAAAACTTCATTTTCATCCAACATCCAGCTGTCCACATAATATCTATTTTTTCAATTACATAAAGAGTGTACTGTGTGTGATCCGCAGAACCAAAGCAACATGAAACTGTTTTAACTTTGCCCAACCCTGACATTCAACCTCGTACCTGAAAATTACGAAGGACTTTGCGTATAGGACTTTGCCCAATTAAACATGTTTCCACAACATGCATCAATACAGCGCAATTAACTGCATGAACTCAGTAAATTGTGTTTTTCAACCAAAGAATAAAGTTTTCTGCGCCTTCAAACTTCACCTGATATCATTCCGGCTAATCGGGCCAACTCCTTGTTTGGGACAAATTCCATTGAGCTAATCGCATGGTGGTTAAGTGCATAATTTGAAGGAGGAAAAGAAATGAACGAGTTTATTGGTAGTAAACAAGGTGAATGAAAAGTCGATAGATTTCTTTCATTTTTTTGGATGCGGACATTGAAGCTAGTATAGAAGTTTAAGATGGCGGTCAAAGCCCTGGTTTGCAAAATTTGCACATTTCTGTCTCTTTTTTCTCTATCTTCAGGTTCATGCCACAACAACCCAGTTAGTGGCATGAACGATAACAGTGCAGTTGAAAATTCTCGTTTCTCTAACACTAACTTTATGTAAGTCATTAAAAGTGAATATTCAGGAGTCTTGTTCTTGTTCTTCTGCAACCCAAACTAAAACCACTATTCGTTAATTTATCTCCTACCGACAAACATTTCTCTAAAAACCGAGTATTTTTTCCCTTAATTTCAATACAACGTTCTAAACATGCGGTTTTTTAAAAAAAGGAAAATACGCAATAACACTAAACCGAAAGTTACCGCATAATTTCATATCAAGATCTTAAAAAAAATCATTGCCCCAAAAAAGTTACTAAATAAACTCCTGGTGCCGCTTCCTATGTGTATCCTTTTTATTGCTACTGATCAAACTGATCAACCCTTTTTTGAGAAAAAAGCAATTCACTCCATGCAAAATAGAA
>WWPM01018355.1:0-14748 GCA_023279145.1 Glomeris maerens | reverse complement strand
TAGCTATCTTATTTACCTGTTCTCCTGCTGGACCTGGCCTACCTTGGGTCCCTGGATCTCCAGTTTGACCCTGTTTAAATATGATTTATATAAACAATGCTAGGTTGCAGGGTGAATGGGGACAAGATAGAATTCATTACCTTGGGACCCAGTCTTCCAGTTTGTCCAGCAAATCCAGGTGCCCCTTTGAATCCCTTGAATCCCGACTGTCCAGACTGTCCTTGCTTGCCTCTTTTACCCTGATTATGAATGCCCCAATCTCATTTTTTCCTTCCAAAACATATGACTTGTACGAATGGGTAAAAACAACTGGAATACCCTTTGGCCTTCGTTTCCTCTATCACCCTTTTCTCCTTTAGGTCCAGGTTCACCTTTACGGCCCTATGTATAAATTATTGTTGGAGTTTGCATAATTATACATGTATTATACAGTACAAACCTCATTTCCTCTTTCTCCTTCGTTTCCATCCCTTCCAGGATAGCCTTTCAGGCCTTTATATCCTCGGTCTCCTTTAGGGCCTTGCTCCACTTGCCCAGGTTGTATAACTTGTTGGGATGGCAATCCTGGTAGTCCTTGTTGACCTGGTCTACCCTAAAAGCGAGGGAAAAAGGTTTGAACATGCGTTATTCATGGGGTTAACCCTTATGTATATAAAAATAAAACTGATGGCCTTTAGTGCACTTACTTTTTCACCTTTGGTTCCGGTATGCACTCTTCCCGGTGGCCCTTCATCACCTGGGTCACCCCGGTTCCCAGAAATTCCCTAAAGGATGAACTCAAATGAAAACTGCTATACTCCACATTTTTTCCTTTCTATGGACTTACTGGTCTTCCTGGTTCACCTCGCGAGCCCTTGACACCTACATTCCCTGGTATCCCATTAGTACCCTGTAAACATGAACGACATTAGACGCATGCTTGCTTGATGATGGGTAGATCCAATAAAATGGCCAACGTACATGTCGGCCGGGCAAACCGTCAACACCTCTCTCTCCTTTAGTGCCGTTTGAATTGATCCCACCTTCGCCAGGATCACCCTATACATACAATCGATTGTGAATCTTAATATGGGTGAAGGAGGGTTGTCTAGTTGATCAGTTGTACTGGAACCTTCACAAACCTGCTGTCCATCTCGGCCTGGTGTCCCGGGAGGTCCGCGGTCTCCCGGATTACCGAAGCTACCCGCAAGACCAGGTCTCCCCTAAATGAAAGTAGTTTTTTCCCTCCTTCAAATGTTGCACAACATATCTGGAAGAGATCAACTTATTGCAGTAAAAACTTACGTCGCTACCGTTGCATCCGTGATAGCCCGGTGGGCCGATAGGTCCTTCCCAACCCGGAAGGCCCTGTGATAAGAAACGACGGGTTTATTAGCAATACCTGGTTGATTCTGTCAGTAGTCACATATATACAATTGTTCTCTACATTTCAAGAATGTTTGCACTTACCGGTATTCCAGCAGAACCGGTGAACCCTGGAACACCTGAGTCACCCTATGATACACAAGACATATTCCTTATTAGGTATACATTGTAATATAATACATAAGGGTTCATGTCAAAAATACCCTGTGGCCCTTTTCACCCTCTGATCCAAATGCACCGTAGTCCCCTTTGTTGCCTTTCGGCCCTTCGCGTCCTTCTGGGCCAATATCTCCGGGATTACCCTGAGGTCCTTGCAATCCCGAGATTCCCCATTCCCCCTGATGAGTGTTAAGTAATTGACAACTGAGTAATCTCATTTGGTAAAATTGCATTATTGAGAGTCATTTTTTGTAATTACTGATTGTCCAGGCGTGCCTTTGCAGAAACATTGTACACCAACACATCCGTTGCAAGCCTATTGATAATGAAGTAATTTACACAGATTTAGTTCCCAATCATCAAAATGAATGCGATTAATGTGCTTAAAACAAATAATGACCAATGCTACATGATTATGTGGTATATTTGAAAGTTGAGTTAGAAAGTAAATTTTTTTTTAGGAATTCCTTATTTCTTGGATACTCAATTTTGTTAACTTAGTTGTTCAACTGACATCCTTGCAATGTTTAACACATGTTTGCTTATTTTTTTATTATTAAAGTAGCCTGTAATATGAGTTGAAATGAATCTTTTAGTTAGTTTTTATTGCCGGATGCAGTTGTTTACGAAAGTCTGTCTGCATTCAGGGTTTTTTTTTGTGTGTGTGTTAGAAGTGGGCAGTGAATGATTAAAAAATCCTCAACATCTTAACCTATTTTAAAATGGTATTCAAAGGTCACTTGACATAATTGAAAGTTCACAGCTGACATATATTAATCGACGAGGACCGATCAAGGAAATACTGCTGACATATACAACTTGAAACACACAACAAATGCCACATTTGGAATTGAAGATATATACTAGAAATTTGTTTCAATCTGCAGTGAGAGGAAATGATTGGGTGAAGACGTTAAATGACAAGGCCGAGTTGAAGGGTCATCAGTTTATGGATTCAGATGATGTGTATTCGTGACAGAGGGCAAAGCCAGTAGTACATACAAGAATTGTGCTCTCAATGCATAATATAGTCATAAGATTAATTGAATGAAGTGTGATTGATGTTCGCACTTGTGATGTAAGGTGAAAGTGGATGTATACATTGTATACATATGCAGAAGAGCAAGGAAAAGCAAATGTTTGCTCAGTTGTCCGGCCTTCAACATATCTGTCTTAAGTGCTATTTTAATTGCTGTTCACACGCTGAACTTCTTTCCCAAAATGCCTTGTGAACTGAAATAACACTGGGGAAAAAATTACTGTGCGTGACATTTGATATTTCTGCAAACAGTATAGTCCAGATACCGACTGAATCATTATATCCGAAGTGTGGTTTTATTTTTTAAACAAATCAAAACACTCCAATGAAGTTCATTTTATATGGCAAACGTTCATAATTATAAACTACAAGTTTCCCCTTATTCAATGAACATCGATTGTTAAAAATAGTGTCTTATTACACAGGTAAAAATGTAAATACATATTACAACAAACAATATTATACATCATTAATTGCATGTCCACAATTAAAATAATCCTTTGCTTAATTGAACTGCAGGGAATTTGATTATTGCATGTCCTTTGCAACTAGCACATCACAATTACATTCATTATGTTGTGGAAGACAATATTGATTTCCATTTTTATGTAGAAAATAACAAATGCAATGTTGAATCGATGATTTGGTGCAGTTGATTAGGAGAAATTGTTGGTCAAGTTGGATCAGTGGCTTTGATCCAATTTGGATATACGTGGTAACATGTCTTGCTGTGTCAATGTTAGACTAGACATAAATTGGATTAATGATTGGGTTGTATTTTTGCAGGTATTCTGGCTATATCAGTGATCATTGCATATATGGTCTGTGGTATGCAAATGCGGTGGACATTAACAGTACTGGAAAAAGAAACAAGTAAGTTTTGCCTACATTATATACTTGATACTACGTATACTGTGTATTTGGTAAAAGGTAGCACACAGAGAAAGTTGAATGGGATCCGCTATGTTTGACTTTTAGTGCAGAATGGCCAGTGTGTGCAAAATGTGTGGGTTGTGCATGGGGGTTCGTGATGTTTCTTTGCCACGTACGACCATATCTAGATTTAAGGAACAGAACAGAACAGGCCTGGCTGCATGGCATTCAGGGCACAAAGTTGTGCAGTTTGCCTTTTCACTTCCGTGTTGTTTAACCTTCGCACGACGTAGTTACATTCGCAAAATCCCGTCTGTTTTCTTACTTTAACCGGAAACGTCGACTCAAAACTCAAAATGCTTCTCTTTCATACACGCATTAATCAAGTGCATGCATGGGAATGTCGACTCTAGATCATTTCCGCAATTAACAACAATCCAAATGAATACCCCCCCCCCATCCCCTTAAGTGTCATTCAGAATTGTGAACGAACAGCTATAGTAACAAAATTAAATTTGTAGTGGTTTGAAATGTTTTCTAATGGCCAACATGTTGTAGACTTTATTTCCACTATGGATAGTCTAAAACCTATTTTATCATAGGTCTACATGTAAAGATCGATATTGGGATTTCGATTGGGAAAATCGATGGAAAATTTTGTGCTATGCTACAAGAGTTTTGCATGTCTTTCTTTAGGCTTACTTGCGTGAATATTTGGCATCTATATAAGATAAATTTCCCTATAATAATAAGTTATACTGTGTTATCTGCATGTTATTTTTGACTGTTGGAAAGACTTTAATAAGAATTACAGTTGTGACGTCAGAATGCTGAGAACAAACTTCGAAAAGTTTACACGGAAGTTTATCAATGTTTGTGCTATATATATACTCACAATTCAAATACTATATATACCGGTAAATGACGCCATCGTCATCCAATCACCGTTTTTGCCATGTAATATTCCTCCTGATTAATTGAAATCGAAATTATTCAAATGGGTGATTAGTGATTTGATTGTTCAATCGTTCTGTTGTCTAATCACTGAAGGAGAAAATGCAGAAGTTTTATAACAATTTATCTCAGGTTTTAAGCACCACCTGGTAGTTGAAGTGGGAAATATTGTAAGTTTTTGTTTTTGAAGATGAAACTAACAATCGACTTTAAATTTAAAGTTTCATCAATAATTGAAGTCCAGTTTGAACATATATTCGCATGACGCCATCATCTTGAAGCAAAGCGTGTTGAAACCATAGCTTATAATGTTAGTTACAAAAGTCATTTCAATGTGGGATTTTGTCTAATTAATCCTCTAACAGGGTCAATTAAGCAGGGACTCTATACAGTATTATTTCTTCTGCCGAAATTGAGGATACGATGTTAGCAGTGTTTGAAATATCAAATGTCATTGGAATTAAGTATGTAGTACTGTAGCAAGACTGTTTCTGTAAAATGGAGAAAATGTTGGCCTTGATCCGGACGATTTGAATGAAATAATGAGGTACATTTAATCCATATGGCAATATGAAACAAAATAAGAAGGTTGAAATGTAGCCCTGCAATCTCTTCAAATAACCTCGACCATTTATAATTCCCGAAGTAGTATTTAATTAGTCAATCTGTTCTGACTGTATAATAGCTAGCATTTAATCAGATTTTTGCCACATCGGTTCCCATAAGAGATAATCACCCTAACTAACTTCTAGTAATTAAATTTTCTGCTAATCTTTTTGCCATAAATCTGTGTTGGCTTCTTTTGAAGTTGAGATGTTCCGACAATATTAATGTTTAAGTGAAAAATGGAGACCTCCCCCTGAAAACAGCTGCTAACATTGTTGGTGGTGCCAAATTTCGTACGAAAATGTATAGTACTAACAAAGCCACTTGGCCGGGGAAAAGTCGTACCAAGGTCGCTCGTTCGTGCTCAAGAATATCATTTAACTTTCTCAAAGTCCGTGTGTTAACAACGAATTGAAAAATTGAATTGTAATTGAAAAGTTAAAACTCGCGTTTTCCGGATTTAGTCTAGTATTTGTTCATGCACATACAAATTATTTTGGTTATAGGTATGTATGTGCATTATTCCAATGATATTCTGAGGAAATCCCTGAAAAACCATTCACTTGATCTTTTATTATTAGCTTTCACCGGAAATGGATCTTTGACGAATGACAGTGAGTGCTGCAAGTTTGTATGTTTTCTTTGCTTTCACTTTCACTGTCGGCCATTTTGTCCAAATCCTAATTTCAAGTGGGAATATGTGCAGCCTATATATAGTTTTTTTTACAAGATAATCACGATTTTGAAGAAAAAAGCTGGTGTATATGATATTCCAGCATCAATTGCTTTCATCAGATTGGATTTTGTAATTAAAATAGGGACCTAGTAATTTTTTATGACATTGGTTCTCAGAATTTTAAAATTTGCGCTGATATTGCATTTTTCTTTAAAAAAAAAGATGAAAGTTGATACAAAAAATGATTTGTATTGCGGGGGAGTGAGGGGGGAGTCATTTTAGTTCCAAGAAATGTTCAAATTTGTTATTGATTTCCGGAGATTTTTGCTACTTCATCCGGACGAATTTTCTTCCTGGGAACCGATCTCATTAAGAAAGCCTAAGAACGTATCACTTTGCAGCCAACTTCCGTTTGACCTTTCTTACTTCCGGTGTGAAAGACCGTGATTCACTGATATCATTCTCAACTCCAGTCACCACAATGTTCAGCATTCATCGATTCATATACAATGTATGTAGTAGTATTTGATTCTGTGTGCGTGTGTGTGTGTGTGTGGGGGTGTGACTTGAACAATTTCCGTTATTGCCGCTTATTTTGAGAGCGCCACCTGGCCGACGAGTATAAGTATGCATTTGTACCATCTAACCATGGACCTATCTAAACTAACCAGGACAGGCATGACACTACAGCGTTGGTTTCAAAATTGGTCTTTTTTTTGCATTGCTAGGACCTAGCATTGTATCGAAGTTTGTATCAGTACCGATAATCGGTATATATGCTTCAGAAATTTCGATACAGTGTTTTATACTATTCTCGAATGGTTTAGAATTGTCAAATCTGGTGTTTCATCGGTTGTACCGTATTCACAATGTGGCAAACCGGTATTTTTTGAACCATATCGGAAATGCGCCACCTGGTGGGAAAACTCAGAATCACACGTATATACGTTCAGAATTTCCTAATGAAGGCATTATTTTATTATTATAATTTGTGCTTGTCCTTCAGTGTAATTTTCTACCGAAGATAATCGTGTCAGTTCACCTTAATTTATACTGGAAGCCGCCATTTTGAATATACAATATAAGTTTAAAATTTGGAACGTTCGGTTTGCAGTGTTCCCATTGGTGGTCTTACAAGCTGTATTGGGTCAAGATTGTGTGGTCTGTTGGGGGAATTAAAAAAAAATAGAGGGTTTTCTCTCCTTTATATTCTCCACAATGTTAAAATATAGCACCTATGCAGACATGACACGAGACAGGTTAACGCCCTCTGGTGGAATGTTGGCGAGACACACAACTGTCGGAAATTACTGCAACAAGCAAATAAATAACATGCATATGTGTGTATATAGCAGTATAGGGTGTGTCCTGAAGAAACAGAAACGGTTTCTCAAAGCAAACTTTGTAGACAATGTGGGGAAAAAATAAGGATTGCAATATCGATCGAAATATGGCCTTTTATGTTTTCCCCCCACCAGAGGGCGAGACCGTCGACGTTCCATTTCGAACTTTCCCTGTCGACTTAAAGAGATTTTGAAGGCGCAGCCTGTTAGAAATCTGGTTGTCTTTATTTTTTACCATTACAAACCAGGAGCGGAAATCTATAGGATCAGACATGGAGTCCAAAATACAAATGGCATTTCGTTTGAATGTTTATTTCCTACATTGAAATGGACGAACAAAAACACATAATCCAGGGATTTCTAATTTATGATGCCATGGAAAAAAAGAAGTAAAATTGGACCATGCAGTGCAAATGCAATCGTTGCTAAGTAACTGCATGGGACAAAATATATCCTGAGAGAAAATCACTTCCTTATTGTGTCAGATGAAACCAAAAAATACTCTCTGAAAATGTAATCCCTATAATACAACTTACACATTGGTTATTTCACCTGCATGGGAAACTATAATTCCAAAGATATACATAAACAGCAGCTTGAGTTGTTGCATGAATTTATAAAGTACATAAACTGATAAGATACTAATATAAGTTAACAAATCTTAAATGAATATTGGAGAAATGTTCATAGGGAAGTCTTTTTAAATGCGATTCCCAGAATATTTTGTCTCAAATCTTATTTATATGTAAATTCTAAGTACCTAAGCATAAAACATAATTTGTGAACTTTAAATTTCCAAGTCACTATTGGCTTTGACATTCATGCATGTCAAAGTCAATTCAGATTATGCAACATAAAAGAATAACTTCACTGCCAGACAAGCATATTATCTGTGAAATCAAATTTTGTGTTCGAACTTATTAAGGCCTTATAAGAAAACAAGATGGCCGAACAAGGAAGGGAATTTTTATAGTTCGTAATTACACGTTGTCAAGGTGGTTTCAAGCTTTTTTTTGTTGGTTGTTATTGCTTTTGGAAATATTGATCTCGTTCATCAGTTTTTTTTGTTGGAAAGTCTCGTTCTGAAGTGTAAAATACCCGGATGTATAGGTACATATATATACATTATGTCGGTCAAAAGTTTCCGAAGTTGCGTTGCAATCGGTATATTAGGCTTATGTGAAATATTTGCATATTTTCACACGGCTTCCTATTCTGCATGCTGCGTGGGTTTCAACTTTTTGATTTTCATAATACACATCCCACGCTTGTTTATAACATCAAATTTATAGCTACTTGTCGTCTGTACTTGTATAGCCACTTCCGCCGAAATCACGTGACTTTTCAAATTACATTACCAGCTGGTAATTTAATTTAATTCCAAATATATGTATATATGATGTATATTAGCGAATAATTAATCACCAAAGGGTCGTAAACTTTTATATAAAAGACCTTTGTTGGTATATAGGCCTATTTACATAGTAGATTAATTTACACGGTTTATGCTTAATTAATAATTGGCATTAATTGCGTTAATTTTATTGAATTCACGAGGAAAATGTAGATTTAATGATAAGAAAATTATGTAAATTCTATATAGTAGCTCCAAAGTGGACTGAAATCCAATAGTTTCAAGTTCTCTCATTTTATTATTTGTGTGAAGTTTCATTTGGGTATGCAATTTCATTTTATTACCCTGTAATGAATGAGTTCCTATTTTAAATGACATCCATGAAAAGTTGTTTTTTTTTTAATTTGTTTTCTATTCTATTCTTTTCTTTTCTTTACAACTGAAATAATTGAACAATCCGGTTCGTCTGCAATGTAAATCAGCTTAAATAGAGGGCGGATCTTATTACGAGGTGGGCGGGGTTGAGATGATCGCTTAGTTGCGCCGGGCGTTCGAAAACTCGCTAGCAGACGACGCGTGAATTTCGCTGTACCTGGCGACGCGAGGCTAGCGATCGCGCGCACGCGCGCTTCTCAAATTCCTGCAAAACGCGGAAAAGCGACGGAATTTTCGTCGAAAAGTTATTTAAACAATTGATTTTTGATTAAATATGGATGGGTTTTTCGAATCGTGTTTTCACTTACCGCGCTTCGAACGTCGTCTGCGCACAGTGACACGAGCAAGATGGCGATTAGAACGTTCCGCGTTGCAAATCCGACGTTCGAACGCGTTTCTTTCACCATTTTCAATGGCAGTTTTCTAATTACAAGTTTCGCAAAGTGGTTTCACGTGAGGTCATTTTCACAAGAAACACGGCCGGCTTTCGTCTTTTTGGCCCTGCTTGGCGCTGCAAATTCGCTCGTCTCCGTTCCTCCCGACTTTGCAGGAGCGATTGGGCGGAGCTTTCAGACGATGCTTTCTTAGCGCCTCCCAAAACGGGCGGAGCTACGCTCCCTACTAGCGTTTGCGCTTCGATTCTTTCATCCCACAAAACCCCCTCGTAATTTTCACGCTACTTTTTGCTGTCCACTGAGTAATACTGTATATATACACTTATATTACGCATACCCTGTTCAATATATATTATCTCGAAAATAAAACTTTAAAAGGAAAATAACCAGGGAATGTAACGTGTTTGTATAAGTAGATATGGATCTGTATTTTTCATGGATAAGAAATTGCGAGGATTTCCATTTTTTACCATTTGATCCAAAATACTATACTTAATTGAAACTTAAAAAAAAATAAATTTGCCAGAAATACATCGATGCCAACAGTCGGCTTTCGTAAAAGGGAGACTTCTAGGCATCTGTGGAGAAACTAATCTGTATGGGATCTGGAATTCCATGAATAGTTCCCGTTTTGCTTTGATGAAAGCCTGTATAATGCGGCCATCTTTGTTGGCGTTGAAATTCCATTTCTGGATATTCGAGACAGCCTGTTTAACCGCGTAATTAATACTCTTATAACCCCTCATTCGTGAATTTGCAATATGTTTCTCAAATCCCCCCTCATATCGTTTACACTTTAGGGTGGGATAGTTAGATGGATGGATGCGCGTGAAGATGGGAGGAAGAGAGCAAGAGAGAGAAAGAGAAAAAGCGTTCGAAGGAACGCCTTGGATGATGTGGAACGCCGATGATTGGCAGACGCGCTAAACGGCCCCGCCCCCTGATGCTCGCGTTCCGTCTTCTGTTCTGCGCTCTGCAATGGAACGTGGGACGGCTACAACTGCGAGCGCAGCCGGCAACGATTAACTTTCTTCTCTCCAACTTCTCACTCCCAAAGGGCATGGGCCCCTTCATGTCCTTCAACTTCCGGCTAGTGTGATCAGGGAGGAATAATAATCGACAGTTTTTTTTTTTACTTCGCACCGAAAAAGACCGCGCCAATATGAAAGTGCGGCGAACGGGCGCACTCCATTCTCATTGGTTCGTTATTTTTCATTTTTATTGAAATCAATAACACGTTCGATCGCTAATAAAGCAGCCATTTTTCTCTGTGTGTGTGTAATACGCATTTACAGGACGATAATAGCGGTAACTGTGTTGGCGATAGTTGCGTCTGCAAAAGCGGTAAGTGAAACTCTTTTCGAAGTTCTTGAACTAGCCTCGCAGCGAGGTACGAGCATGCGTTTGCGTTTCGCCTGGACGAAGCAGTCGATGATCTATACTTGCTCGCGTTCGAATCTGCATCCAGGGATGTTAGCGTGATGACGTAACGTTTCTGTTTGCAATACATTTTGGTGCTGGGATGTTTGGTCGATGCTTGACGACCGACCAACATGTATTTCCCAGATTTTTGAGAGTTTGTTTTGCAATGTGGGGGGTATTTTTTTTCTCTCTCTTCCTTTAGGGGTTGTTACTGGGTTGCCAAGTGCTTGGAGGAGAAAGAGAGAGAGAGAGAGAGCGGCCATCTTGTTGTGCGTACTATTTGGTACCCTTTGACCTCTTCCTCTTGGCTTGCAGCTTTCTTGTAGCATTTGCTTGGAGCGATATACGAGGGCGAGTCCGAGGGTAAATTTTAAAAGAGGGCGTGGCTAAACGGCTTCTTAAGATGCCCTTTTTATTTCCCATCCGCATGTGGAGAAAAAAACAAAATGCAAATGTTTGACAAAGAACATTTTTTTAATTTCCAGAATATCATACCCTACAGTTCCTTTACAGTCTGTACTTGACTTTTAGTGGTCAGTGCCCTTTACTTTTTGGTTTAATATGAAAATAGTCGAGAGACTGTGGACCTTGTTAATGAATTACCCCTGCCACGCCCATGCATTATTGCCTTTTTATTTAGTTGAACCTTTCCAAGAACGAATTGCAGTAACTAAAGTTGTCGTATCTCGGGGGGAGGGGATATATGAGGGACCCAGGGGGTCATGTAATACTTAATTTACAGTACGTTTTGTAATGATTTCCGGCATGCTCTTTTTGATGGTTACCAGCTGATGGTCGAGTTGCAGTTGCATATGGAGGAGGAATTATGTTTGTTGGAGACATGTTAGTCTTTTGGCCATGAGTCAGTTTCTATATTTGCGATTCAGAAATAGAAACAACTGTTTAAACTGCAAGAAACTGTCTTCTTCTTCCTTTAGATTGTATTTACAATTAAGCCAAATAGGCCATTAGAATATGCATTAGCAGCCTGATTAAATTCTGGCTACTTTCCAGAAAATGGTTATTTTCCCATTGAGATGTGTATAATATATAGGCCTATTTAAATTTCTGAGAATTTCAATTGTAATTTGATTAAACAAGTATTTTGAGCAGTAAGAAAAGTTAGAAGTGAATGCAATCGTGCAGTGGGCTAGACTTTTACGGGACTTTGGAGGATATGAAATTAAGTTATTATATTATATGGGAAATAATTTGTATAAGAAAGAAACGTTGAAATTATAGCTGCTGCTATTCATTTAATATGTAATTTAGGAATAAAGCAATATGCCATGTCAGACTTAATCGGAGGGCTACATAATAATTTTTCATGTAGGTTGTAGTGGAATCCATTTCTATAAAAAAAGTAAGCAAAAAAAAGTGGTTTGCACGTTTTCACGTTTGAAATTTTGTTAGATTTTATACGTAGAGTAAATATAGTCATGCAAGCCGCCTTTCATTTTTAACCCAAAAGAAAAGAAAAGATGTTGTAAAAAAAACTTGGAAATTAAGTAAAGAAAGCAAATATACAGTGCAGTGGAAACTCGGTTTAAGGAATTAATTGGTTCAAAAAAACATTTCGTAACTTGAATCAAATTTTACCAAAAGACATCAAGGACATGTCAGCCTCATGCCCTGGGTCCTTTTCGGTAACCTTCTTGGGACCCATGTGAGGAATCATGATTTATGTTGTGAAGAAAATATCCATAGACACAGAGGTTTAGTGTGAAGGATCTCTGGTTTTTTTTCATAGGTAAGTGGGATTTCATTTTTGGTTTTGGAAACAAGAATTCAACCACATTTTTTCTTCCATTTTGTTGGATTTCATTTGTCATTTTCCTATTATTTCGGTGTATATAGTTTTATGCGAGTGACGTCACGGGCAGGAGCAATACCGAAAATGGGTGTGTGGTATGGCAAACGTAAACACGACTTGGCTGAGATTTCTATCTTGAGAAAAAGTGAGAGAGAGTCTAATTCCTCCCACGTGCAAATATTTATTCCCGTGTTTTATATTCAAGTGCCTCTTTGCTTCCAGACTTTCTTCTTATTTCCTCCCTATATAACACCGACTCAAAAAAATCCCTTCAAGACATATTAGGGACTACAGTATTTCAAAAATAAATTATGTAACTTTGTTTACAAGGTTGCCTTAATTTTGAATTTGCAACAAATTTTGTGCAGGAAATTTAAAGGGAATAAATTTCTGCATTTATAACTGTTACAATTGGGAGGGTGGGGGGGACATCCGTAAATGATGTTACTTGTGAAAATACGCAGCTATATTTCTAGTAGTTATCCTATTTTTGTTTAACTTTTTGAAATATGTCATTGGGTTGAACTTGAACATTGTTGGTTGCAGTTTTTTTTATTTTTTTCTTCTTAATAGTTCACATGACCAACTTTGTGCACCTGTTTTTTTAAGATGTCGGTGTCTTCGGCTATAAAATGATTGCTGCTTTTGTTTTAACATGTTTAGAAACATAATGTCTGGTTTTTGAAGCGTGAAATTTACGAATTTTCTTCTTTTAGCTGTACCGAAGCCATTTTTCTTTAAATGAAATTGCTAAATTGATGTTATGCTGTAAGACCTGAAAGGAAGAATCATGTAACTACCTGCAACCTGATTTATTTTCATGTCAGAATTTATTTTCACGAAGGTAGTCCAACAACTTCTGTTGAAATATATAATTGCTACTTCTTTGCGATTACAACAATCTTCATAATTTAGTGAGCTTCGATGTTAATTCTATTTCAAATCTTTGCATCTTATAATATAAATGGCTTATTAACCGCATGACAAAAATCTGAACATGTTTTTTTATTGTTGTAGTTACAATTTTAATGGCAACAAAAAAAACCAGTTTCTTTATTTATTTGATAACAATTCTGTGAACTTAATAAAAATGGTGAAAAGTAACTGACCAGTTAGGATGTGGTGGGAGGAGCCGAAGGCGGGGTTTTGGTGCAACTGAGAATTGGAACGAAATGTGTGTATATTCATCGGTTATTTTTCGTGCATTTCGTAAAACTATCTGGTGGAGCAAAAGTCGAGTTTTTAATTGGAATTAAAATTGCGTAAACTGCAAAATGATGTTCATCATATATATGAACTGTTTAATCTTTCAGTTTTCAACTGGACATTTCATTGGACGGTGACCTCAAAGGAATTTCATTTCAATTAATTCAGTTCGCTTTTTGTTCCAAGAAAAACTAAAATTGATGTTGTTGGTTAATGAAAATTCAGAATTAAAATGTGCATAGCACGTGTTCGTTATTAATATTGGTGATGATGGATTTGGATTAGCAATAATCATCCAAGTTAACTTTAATCTATTGCTATTATATACCCTAATTGAAAAAGGAATTATGTATTACACTAATATACTTTGTTGTCAAGGGTTGTTTTGAGTTTTTTAAGTGCTTCAGTTGAGTGCACTTGAAACTCATAATTGAAACAATCGACACTTCATAAGAAGAAGAAGAAGAAAAAACTTTCAATGAAAACCAGGAGTTTCTTTGAAACATAAGTGTTTTATGTGTCTCAAACGCTTGGAATTTGCGACACCTTTTTTTTGTCGCTTTGTAACAAAGGACCATTTAAAGGTCTATTCGGAAAGTACCATTGAGAAATGACTCACTTCTCTCACCCTCACTTTCTTATTTTTTTTTCTTTTCTTTTCAAAGTGTTCAAGTGAAGCAGCAAAAAAATTAGAAAGAGGATATGTAAAAAAAATAAAAAACGATCATGGCAACCAGACTGTAAAGATGTTGAGTACATGAATCTTTGACAAGTCAAAGGGTGATTTAGGGTTAGACTGTGGCAAAAGGTATATACAAGGCTTTTAAGCCCTTGTATAACTTAGATATGAGCTGTGAACCGGTTAGGCGAATTACAATGTAAATCCCAAGTTGGGTTTCGGTATAGAAAAAAATATATTACTGGCTGTGGGCTAATATAAGATGATGATTGGATGCGAAGACATTTATTACTTTCTACATTGTTTTACGCTAAGGAAAAGCTTATAAGAAACGAGGTGAACGCTACGTAAGGATTTCCAAGACGGTCCTTTTAATCCTAACATTCCTCTTAGGTCATTGTCTTGAGGCTTTTATTGTATATATAGACT
>WWPM01018353.1:0-35562 GCA_023279145.1 Glomeris maerens | reverse complement strand
TATATAATGCTATCAATGTTCTGATCATCGATGCAATGGTAGTCATGGGTTCCCATTATCATATTTTGAGCTTGGAACAATAAATACTTACCAAAGGATTGTCACTGCAATTCCTTTCTGCAGTGATAAGATATCAATGATACAAACATTCAGGGTTATATTTAATTTTTGTTTGAAATCCCGAATATTACAACTCTTTTCATACTATTTAAAAAAAACTCTGGACAAGTTTCGAGAATTCAGTAAACATATTGAAAACATTTGAATACAAAAACTTTGCGCATATTATGTATCTGATCAATTCACCCTTACTGCTAAATTACAACAACTATTTCACATGCCATATGTTATACATTTCAATAAGTAATTGCACGTATTCGCTAAGAATTGGAAATCCATCTCCAATTGTCACATGTTGATCCTTCCGCCCATCTTGTTAAAAGCCCTGGAGGGGGGAAAATAGTACATGTTATATCCAAATGAACATATAAATTTGCAAAATTAACCTGTGGCTTATTATTAGGTACCTAAATATTAGATACTTACCACCTTGAAAACTTGGATACTTTGGCAATGCACATTTCTAATAACACAGTAATAAAATATAACATGAAATGTTTACAACGGAGCAAATTATAATGAAATTACAAATATATAGAGAAGAATGATAGAGGAGTCTTCGTCTTCTGGGGCTACTCAGAAGCGCAGTGAAAATGGCAAAATGCCGAAATGGCCCAAAGAATATATAAGAAAAATGTCAGACATAATTTGACAATATAAAAACGAAGAACACAAACTGGTAAATCTTGATATTTTTGAGTTGGAAACAATTATTATTTATTAACCATTCAGCTCGTCAACTTCTTTTCCGCTCCAACCCAATTCAAAAAGCACCCTCCTGAAACTTCGCAGTGCACAGTTATTATCCGCATAAAGTTGAAAAGCAGAACGAAGTTGAGTTTCTGACATAATCAGCGTATTGCATTTCGTATAGTTGTCAAGAAAACAGAACATCAAATTTCGGAAAGAACGGATGTTGACATGTTCCAAATCTTCAACACCTTGTTCTAATATAACGTCCAACATGGGGAAAATAAGTCTGGAAAGTACGTTTATACAGTAATTTGCATGCCACCCATTGAACGTTTCCAGTGTATACCCATCGAATGGTTCCAGGAATATTCTGGTGATTTTTTTTGTTATAATTTTGGAGTGGAAAGCAAATTCCACACCAATCGTCTCAAGTCTTTGAATGCGTTCAGTGTAATTTTTGGTGTCAGCAACAATCACCTCACGGAATATTGCAAGTGCATTAGCTTTTATAATTCTCATGGTATGTGGGCGGTGATAATTTATAATTTCCAGCAACCATGGCATTCGTAATGGGTCTCCCATCACTTTTTTCTGAATATGAGGAAACTGACGGACCCAATAAATCCAATTCAAAGCAGTTTTGCGTATTCTATTATACGCCTTCATTTGTTCAGTTTTGCTTCGGACTTGGAGACAGTAACGTTCCCACAACAAATTTGCGTTTTTCTCAAGTAAATTATCGAACTTTTTCAGTCCGCATCTGTTTTGAATCTGATTCATATAATTAATCACACTACTAATTTCCACATTACTGCTTGTCGGTAGTAACAAATAAAAGAAGCCATTTTCGATTGTTGTAACTTGAAATTCGTTTTCCTGGCGGTTTGGAAACGAGGAACGAAAATGGCGCAGTTTTCCAAACCATTCCTGAAAATCAAACCGTTCTATTCGGATTTCAGGGTACCCGTACTCTATGACGTCGTCCTATAAAAAAACATATAAGCTGTTATATGCTTAGGTTGGGAATTAATGTTGACAGGGAGAACAAAATAATATACTTACCATATTGGTCTCAAAACAGATCTTTGCTGAGATTACAAGTAGTTTGCGCAGCACCTGGAGATCTATTGTCCTTTGTCAGTAGAAACAGTGTGATGTGAAATTGAAAATGCCCATTAGAAAACCTCCTTGGAACGACCAATCAAAACCAGCCAGATTTCCGCCAATCACAACCCCTCAACAATAAAATATTCCAAGTATAATTGTGCTAAAGTTCCAAATTGCATACACCAATTTCGCCTTAAGCCGCCTTAAGACTTGTGGTCCGGTTATTGGTTATGCCAAGGTTATGCTTTGTTTTTGTAGAACGAATTCAGGTACTATTCTGAGAACAAAAAGCACGCCTGTCTTCAGTTTATTGAGAAGCAAATTCCTTTCTATCCCTTGGGACCTGTTTGTAGCCGACAACATTGTCCAGATGTAAATAGGAATTTGACCTTAGTTGAGAGGACATCCTGTCATTGGTGTCAGTAAAACATGCCAGTGTTTATACTGCGGTCACTCTACCTAAACCTAAAATTTTGGAGGGGGTGGATAGGGAAGGGGAGAAAAGAAGTTGTAATACTCTGGTCATCTCTGGTGTTAATTTGCCTCTAGGGAATCCCATTGTTCAGAAAACCAGAATTTCTTCTGAGAATCTAACATGCATTCTTAAATACTTAGAACGACGGCATATTTAGGGATTTTTAAAATGAGACCCTGAGAAAACAAAACACTGCTTTGAAAATCTGCATGTAACACTTTATCTCTGTATTTGCATGCTTGTATGGTATTGTTTCTAAGAAAAAATTCTCCCGAATTGTTTCAGCAGTTGGAACACAGTCGAAGGTGATTAATATTTTTTTATTCTTTTATAATTTTTTTGGATTCAAAATTAAACTCTTATAATCTAAATCTACTACTAATTCGACAAATCTAATTGACATGATTGTTATAAACTGCATGGTTTGTCCATAATACTACTAGTTTCATCAATATCCTAATCATCGATGCGCTGGCAGTCACGGTTACCCATTATCTAGGTATTAATCTTGAATTTGTTTTTTTTTCACCAATAAATTACCTACCAAAGGATTGCGAAATGGCATTACCTTAAATACGTACCTTAAATTCTAAAGTGATAAGATATCAATAATGGCATGACAAAGCCATTCGTAGTTGACAACTGCAGATAACATTATTTCTATGTATAACCAAGAATGAGTATGTAGGTCCAAGTTCAAAATGTGCAACCTTTGTAGCAGCCTAGTATACATTCCATAAACTAATTTATTGCGAACCAGATTCATTTCCGTCCCCTATCTGGGAAGGGAGTAAAAAAAATGTTTCAAGTGTTTTTTCAAGATTTTATTGTAGCAGCCACCCTTGTCAGGGCGAAAATAGGCATTTGATGAGTGATATTTTTAGCGTTTCAAAAGCTCTGTACTTGGGACAAGGTTTTGGGTTCGTATTTCTCAACTCTTTATTTTTGCGGCTAATTTTACCTGTTTTAATAACACACACTGTTGATACGATTTCAAATTAAACCCTATATTTTACTACCTACTAGTAATATACGTATAGATAATATTTGCCACGCTTAATTCAAACATTGCTTTGAAATTTATTCATGCTCATTCGGTTCAAGTCGACGAATTTTAAACTAAGTTATACCAAAACAATCCAATTAGCACATATGATTGTTATGAGTACATCAATCAATATACCTTTTATGAACATACAATTTGTTGGTGATACTTAAATTTGCCATGGATATTTGTCAACTGATTTTCCAGACCAACCCAGGTTTTTTAGGGCAGCTCTAAAAGAAATCATGTCATTGTCCCACTCACTTCCCACAAAGAGTCTCAGTGCTCTTTTTAGCTGGGTATCAAACATTACCAATTGGTTCTTTTTCCTGTACATCTTGATAAATAACAACAACATATTTCGGAAAGAACGCTTATCAATATTTTGGAACTCATCTTCAGAGATGTTTAACATTGGGAAAATTAATCTAGACAAGATATTTTCACAATAATTTTCATGCCATCCGTTGTACCATTTGCAGTTACTAGTAATGCGGTCCATGAAGGTTTTGGCCATGTTGGGCGTCAATACTTTGGAGTAAAATGCAAAATCAGCACCGATCGTTTCAAGTTTTTGAATTAGTCCATATTCATAATCGTCTGATGAATAAATGACATCATCGCATTTCTGGAAAATGATATCGGAAAATATCTGGTCTGCTTCCGCAATGTAGACAATTGCACCTCTTGTCAAAGTTGTTAATTGTCACCAAATGCCAAGGCAATTCTAACGGGTTGACAAAACATATCTGTTTTATATTTGCTATGACACCACCAAGGTCCTCAAGATTCCCCATATCTTTTACTACTTTATTGCGATAATCTATGTAAGGTGCTACTTCTTCTTCCTTAAACAAATCGTCAATCTCAACACGTAGCTTAACAGCACAAGAATTGTAATGCTCAATCAATAAGTTGACATTTTTGAGCATAAGATCATCGAAATTCTTAAATTCTGTTGGTTGCTGGCACAGGTGTACGACGTAATACAAGGCTTCCCGTAGAACTGGAAGATCAGTGAACATGGATAGTAGATAGTAGAAACCCCTCTCTGCTTGTATGACGTGGAACTCATTGTCGGCCCGAAACTGGAAGTCAGTCTTGAAACTGTTCAGATTTTGAAACCATTGACGAAGACAAAAGCATTCGATCTGAATTTCAGGGCGATCCATGACTTTGTAACTTCACTTGTGGAATCTTCGGTAACCTGCTAATTTATAATGGAAATACTATCGAAAATCAGTTAGTGTACAGGAGCTAGAGTAATTGTTAAAAGATGGGCAGAAATGGCAGCAATTGTTGTGTTCCAATGTGCCCTTACTATAAAAGAAAAGAAATGCCCAACATATGCAGAAAAGGTGGCATTTCCCCCTTAGGCAACACAATTTTTTGACGGTAAATTTTAATTTTTGTGGTGAATTCATTCCTTCCTTATGGTTATTAAATCTTGAATTTAAGGCCAGTCAATAGAGTCTCAAAAGAGGGGCTTGCCTTGCAAAAGGCGGAGTAGAAGATTTTATTTTTTCCATTTGTTCATATTAGTGCAAACAAGTAAAAAATGAGTTTGCTGACATGGCGGACATATGGAGATAATTTTTTTAGTACATTACAACGAATTTAGGATGTTATATACTCTCTGAACGCAGAATATGATGCTCTACAACTTTCATTTCATGATTTTTTCATTCAGAATAGCAGTTTCCATGAACCAGACATTTAAATGCGACTGTATTGAATTTTTCTGCAAAGTTGATAAAAATAACCTTTTTGTGCCTGTCGATTTTGACCATACGGCTAAAACGAATGTAAGTTCCCAGTACTCATTCGACGCATAATTTAGTGCTCTTCAAAGTTTGTTACAGTTAATATTTTCACTGGGCAGCCCCGTTTTGGAGTTGTATATGCAAAAGACCCCTTTTGTGGTTTTTCAGCCACCAAAAGTACTCCTGATCTCCGCCATGTTAACAAACTGTAGTTGAATGTTTTGAAGGTGTTAATAACAATCCAAATTCATAATAAGATATTCACGGAATACTACTTGCAGTACTGTTTTGCACTTATTACTAATGAAATGTACAAGTATTTAATCCCTTTCACCACCTTAGTGTATTGACCATGTTCTTATTTTAAATACAATTCTTTAATGTGCAATAAATAGTATTAGTTTAGATTGGCAGAATTAACATACAAAGTATATCACATAGCCTTATTTATAGTTCAAAGTATCGGATAAAAACGGGATGATACTTACAGTGCTTGATGACTTGGACTTTATTGAAAACTTTGTTGAAAGTTCACGCTCAGTGAACCACGTAGACCGTAGACCGTAGAGATAAGGATTGACCAGAGTGAATAATTCAAGATTCTAGCTAGGGGGATGAAGGAGAGACACTCACATGACCGTGGCCCACCGAAGGAGGAAGAGGTTTAAATGTCAACGGCCCTTCATATCCCCCAAGCTAAAGTTCATGTAAACGTCAAAGGCCTTGGAAGATGTTCATTTTACTCTGAAAGAGTCTTGTATTTTGTACTCAAACCCATCAAATGTAACACAGAGGTGTGATAATATATTAGGGGGTTATAAAGGGATTAAGGAAAGAGCCTTGGGTGTTTTGTTAGTGTCCACCTGCAAAGAATTTAGCCCTTACTCCCACTCTGCCACCCATCACTACTCTTGCAGAAGAAGAAAACAAAGATGGCGGCGCCTTATGATACATTTTATTTTCAATGTTTTGTTGAAATCCAATATGGTGTCAATTAATATAATTCCAAAATGGTCACAAATGATACAATTCCAAGATGGCAACTAATTACACATATCACATTAGAAACCCAAGATGGCGCCCCGTGTTAGGATTCCGTGTCAGAGATTCCGCGCCAGATTCCGATTTAGGAATCAAGGGGACGGGGCTTCCGTGCCATGTACTTAATTAAAAGATTTATGTAATAAAGGCAATTGTAGCACCCCTAGTATTCTACACATTACGCATCGCTGGGGAAGGATAGCCCAAAGGGGCGTGGCCTAATATGGTTAAAGCGTTTCTATTGGTTAATAAATGGAGCGTTCTTATTGGTCAGTTTATGCCCAGAAGGGTGATGACGTCAACAAAGTGGGTGGGGAAAAGGGGGGTAGAAGTCACGTGATCGCCAGGTGGAATTTTAAAGGTCAAAGGACGGTTGAAGGTCAAATTCGGCTAGTTGGCCCTCCTATACTACTCTAATATGATATATATGTTACAGATTGTGAGTTATTTACTCCTAGTGTTTTTTGCAGACCGCCTAACTGAATGTGTGAGATAATTACTAAGGTGGTCAAAAATACTTAATCCCAACCAGCATAATTTTTTTTTTGTTTTTCCCAACACTGTGTGATCATTTTATATACTGTTTTTTGTATCAGACGAAAGTTTTGGTTTTAATACGAAACATTGTCAGTTCACATTTACTTTGAATTTTGACACTGGACAAAGTGGCCCAGTTTTGGATACTGGACATCCGGACATTCACAATGAATGCATAATACAATTGAAGTGTTCATTTATGCCATTGAAAATAATTGTAGAGATGCAGAGTCAAATTTTGAATGCCATTGTGTATTTTGCAGATGCGGAAATGTCAAGCAACACAAAGTTAGAACATCTCTTATTGCAAAAGTGCACCAGAAACCAATTCAGAAAATGAGGGGCATAATCGAAGTGAAAGTTTCTCTTCAGTAGATACTGACACTTTGGAAGTCTGACAACTCTACGCCGATTTTCTACATCAGATGCTGAAAATAGTTTAGCTGTATTGAAACTAAAGTTTCATCATGAACTTGAAAGAGAAAAGTTGCGCATTGATGCAAACATTCAGAAGGAAAAACTAGAACTGCAGAAGAAACGATTGAAACTGGAAGAAAAACGACTTAATCAAGAAGCAAAGCGGGATGACATTATGATGGCTATGGTTGAAACGCATCAAGCCATTTTGAGAAAAATGGATGAGAAATATGAAGCGTGTTTTGATGCACGTTAAAGAAATATATTTATCCTCAACTATAGCCTCATTTAATTTATTTAGAAACAATATTCTGCAGAGCTCTCGATCTGCAAATTCCTATACATTTTGTTAAAAACCGTTATAATTTAGACAACTACAATGCGTTATTTTCTAAAAAAACAATTGAACTAATTAGATTACATTAAACTTATGTATCTATGTTCTTAGATTTGAAGGATAATTTATCATTTGGGGAATATTAAAATGAAATTCATTTCGTTTTGGTTTTGTTTTTGAAGACACAATTTTAGGGTCAAGGAATTGTATATTGTAGGGTAGAAGTTGAATGATGGATTCAAATTTCGCGCCATATTCACGCTAGGTGGCGCACATTGCGAAATGGACCAATCAGCGTGTTACTTGTGAATTGCATATGAACGTGATCGTGATTCAGCGAAGTAGCCAATACGTGTTTACTTATAACAGGACTGCGTAAAAGAAGACGTGTAAAAGCTCAAAATTTTGCTTAGTTGTGTTTATAAATTTAAGAGTGCGTTTGTTCACCTTCCAGTTTGTTCACTCTACTTTATTAAAATATAAGGAAATTGCGGTAAAGCGTGTTTTAAGAGAAGTTCTACTTCTATTTCTTAGGCCCAAGTTCAACCGTGGTTTTTCACTGTTATTGGAATTGAATCGAAAATGAGCATTCAATGGACTATTATCGCGTCATTTCTCTACGTGGAAATAGCAATTGTGCTTATACTTCTCCTGCCTTTCATTTCCCCTGCAAGGTATTTTTTATTAATGAATTTATACAGATATGATAAAGAATTATGTAATGTCATCTATTTGATGTGTCACTTTTGCTTTTATAGATGGCAAAAGTTATTCAAATCCAGGTTCCTGCGTACTTTGGAAGCACAGGCCAACATTTATTTCAGTGTCTTCATAGGGATTCTGGTCCTTTTTTTCATTGGTAAATATTCTGAATTTCACAATTAAGACTGGTTCTATGGATGAAATTCTGCAAAATATTGCAGATGCCATTCGGGATATGAGAAAATACAGCGTTGATGACAAAATCGCACATGACCATTCACACCCAAGTGCTGAGCTGCAAGCGCACATGAAGTTGTTCAGAGCACAGCGCAATTTCTTTATATCTGGTTTTGCTCTCTTCCTGTGGCTGTAAGTGCTGTTGATGCAAATACAATCTGGTGGTTTGCAATAAGAATAACTGCATTTCTTTTGATTATGACTGCAGTGTTCTCAGACGTCTCGTGACACTTATTTCTGCGCAAGCTACTCTAATGGCTTCCAGTGATGCCGCCATGAAACAAGCGCAAAGTGCTACGGATGCTGCCCAGAAACTACTTGATGAAGCTGCAAAAGTGTGTGCATCTTGTTGATAGCTGCCAAATAGTTGGCTGTTATAAACGGCATCTCTGTTAAAATTGCAGAAATCGGCAACAGCTGGATATTCTGCGGACAATGACGGGAACTTGGCCAAAGAGAAAGTGGAGTACGAAAAAGAGATTACAGAGTTAAAAAATACATTGAAGGAATCGCAGGAAGGTACCTGTATATGTATTTAACAGCAGATTATGTTGAAAAGATTGAATTTGTTGAATATTAACGGAACATTGCTATATTTTAGAATTGAAAAGAACCAAAGTTGACTTCGATGCAATGAAAAGGCAATCGGAATCTCTCTCAACGGAATACGATCGCCTCTGCGTGGAGCACAACAAACTTCAGGTTTTAACCAAATCTGTCATATAACTTATCATTAATTATGATTGTGTAATGTAATATTTTGATTTTGTAATTTAGAGAATCGTGGATAACAGAGGAGATGATGAAAAGAAAAGTGATTAACGCGTTGCTCTCTTTTGGTTATATTGTTTGGCAGAATGGTTGCTTTATTGTACGCTGTCTTTATGACGCATAACACCTGTTACCAAATAATCCTGTGTTATACTTGTTGAAAGCTAAGTTTTAAGGCTCTTCCACAATCTGTTCATTATATGATGAAACAAATATAACAAAACTTATAAAAATTTATTTATGTATTTGTATAACATGCAATAGAATCCATAAACATTAATTGAAATGCTCTGTGACTTCGGGTACATAGATAGAAATACCTAGAACACCTCGTACTGAAAGCTTTATGAAATCTTGGTTTTTCAGGACGTTTATTAGAAGGCGGCCATTAATGATTCAAAATGTAATTTACTCCGACAAACTGTGCAATTTTGACGAAGCACGTGAGATGGCAGCACTACACCTATTTTGTTCCTCCCGATTACGTTCGATCGCACGAGTGGCATTGCTTAAGTTTTCGGTTAGCCAATCACGTTCGTGGTAGAATTGTGGCGACTGATCCTATTTACTCCAATGGTGGGGAGCGATTCGTTGCTAATACGAGAAGGAGGAGCAGAGGGCGGTCTTGCGAACCGAAACAAGATAAAAGTAGGCGTGGTAAAGACGTTAGCTAATGGCGGGTCGAGGCTGTCCGGTGGGGTAAACCCCTGCTGACATAGGCTGCTAGCAGGGAGTATTCTACAGTCCTAGGCTTTTCATCCTCCATTAGATCCAGGCGCAAAGATGTCTTCCGTGCCGGTGTACTGCATTTGCGGGAAACCGTACGAAACGACGAGGTTTATGATACAATGCGATGCTTGTAAAGAATGGTTTCACGGCAGGTAAGCGTAGTAGAATGTTTTAAAATCTAATTTTGAAAGAATTTCTCTAGTAATTCGCAATTTCGATGATGACAACATTGAGTGATTGGCGCCAAGACATTTGAGCATTTTCGTGTGGTTTTTATTGTTTTTTTACTTACAGTAATGTTTTACTTGAATGTTTCAGTTGCGTCGGATTAAAGGAACATCAATCGAGGGATATTGACAAATACCACTGTCCAAAATGCGAAAAAATGTTTGGTCCATCAATAGGTACACCTACTTGAATTTACTAGTTTATTTGACAGTAAATACCCTAAATACTAACTATAGTGGTCGGTAATTATAATTGAAATGTTCATTTTTCAGTGAAACAAAGGACGAATTGGCATAGACATGATTACACCGATGTAAATGCGGATTGCAAGGTATTGAAATAAATTTGAAATTGCTAATTTGCCTTATTGTTCTTTGCAATTAACTTTAATTTCGCTTTGTGACTGGGTTCGTTATTTCAGGCTGTACAGACTGGTACACCAGTGTTCATCAAAGAAATAAAAACGAGGCATTTTCCCAGGTAGTTAATTACCATACTTATTTGTATAGGTAATCCTTCAAGATCAAACTTATTGTTTCAAGATTAAAGAGTATTATTAAGCTGAGTATGTTTGACATGTTAGTGAGAAAACAAAATAGAATCTCAAATATTTTTTCACCGTTATTGTAGCAATTTCTACTATTGCATTTGGAGCAATTGGAAATTGAGCAAAACAATATTTTTTTCCCAATTGTCATAAATACCTATCAGCTTACTACCTGCTTCACAAAATTTTATCAAAAAATGACATTTTACAGTATATTTTCATTGCTGAATGGTTGCTACAATTGCTCATATGATACGCGTACATATTTTAGTGCCGATGAGATCATATTGCGGCTGCGTGGTCCACAATTGACACTTCCGTACTTCATACAAAATGGTTTCAACACTCCAATTTTGGTGGAAAGTACAGATGGCTTGGGTCTGGTTGTCCCATCTGATGCATTTTCAATAGCCGATGTAGAAAAAAGTGTTGGTACGTGTAATTGTCTCGAGTAGAACTTAATTTTACCATTAATTCTCCGATAATTGTATTTCCTGCGTAGGCTCGAGCACAGAGATCGATGTGATTGATGTCGGCCGGCAGGAGGATGTCAAGATGACATTACGAGAGTTCGTAGATTATCACAATAATCCAAACCGGTCAAAAGTACTGAACGTCATCAGTTTGGAATTCTCGAAGACAAGGTCTTTGCATGGCACATTAGCCGCGAGTTTGATGTCGAAGGTTACATTGTAATTGCATGAAAATGTCTATTGTTGTCGCCAGCCTATCGGAACTTGTTGAAGCGCCGTACATAATACGCAAACTGAGCTGGACTCAGAATTACTGGCCGGACAATCTTCCCCAGGAATGCCCCTTCACGAAACCTGAAGTACAAAAGTACTGTCTTATTGGGGCGAAGGACAGTTACACCGATTTCCATATCGACTTCGGAGGCACATCGGTCTGGTACCACGTGCTACGGGTTAGAATTGTTAATTAATTCCCTTAATCTTGCGGTTGATACTTAAGTGAAGTTCTTTTGAATTAAAGGGAGAGAAGATCTTTTATTTAATACGACCGACACCGGCTAATCTGGCACTTTACGAGAGATGGATGTCGTCGTCGAATCAAAGCGAAACCTTTTTTGGTGACCAAGTGGATGCGTGCTACAAATGTGTATTACGTCAAGGGCAAACGATGCTCATACCAACCGGTTGGATTCACGCGGTGCTCACACCAGCAGACTCAATGGTTTTTGGTGGCAACTTTCTACACAGTCTTAACATTCCCCTCCAACTACAGTATGTCTTCACCTGTTGTATTACATTTTACAAGGCCGGTACGTGATTCGAAGTTTGCACTTGTGTTTTGCAGAGTGAATGAGATTGAAAAACGGATCAAAACCCCTGAGAAATACAGGTTTCCTGCATTTGAAATGTGCCATTGGTATGCAGCAAAACATATACTAGAGGAACTCAAAGGTTACTGTTGGAAAGTTTAGGAGTTAGATGTTTTCACCGGTCAGTGGAGCTTATAATGTATCGCACTTTGTAGATTACAATGAAAGCGACAGGAAAGCTCCCGCGTATCTTGTTCAAGGAACAAAATCTCTAATATCTGCTCTGAAATGCTGGATTCATGATAAAGAGGCAAGAATAAGATTGAGCATTGAATTTAGGAGTTGTTAAGCCGTGCAACTTTGTATTTACAGCATTTAAAAAGTCACAGACAAGAAATTCCTGAGCCACTGCAGTACAGCAAGTTGATAAAAGATTTAAATCGAGAGATTAGGCATTGCGAGGTGCATTTTCATTCACAGCTTTTTTTTGTGTTTAAATTAACATGTGTTCGTAGATTAGCCTCATTTGTTTTTGCATTTTTTAGAAGCCGCATTTGGCAAAGAAGGCAAAATCAAAAGCCGTGTCCAACACCAAGGTACAATTTAAATTTTGCAATGTGATATATCACGAGTCTGGATTGCAGTAAATTGAGATTTTGTTTTTGTATGTAGAAGGAATATCCGTTGGAAGATTTTGCAAGATCTGGCGCAGATCCTTCTGCTTACAGACCCGATATCATTAGAATTGGTGGTTTCAAATGCGATGCACTTGGTGGCGTAAAGCGACAATCAACTGAGCAATCTCCAGTCGTGTTGAGCCCATCAGGGAAAGGAGCTGTCCCCGCAAATTCGGAAATGGCTGTTGGGCTAAAATTGCTTATTTCAAGAGCTAGTTTAGCACAGGAAAATGTCGGAATCTCCTCTCAGGTTAAAAAAGGCTCTGTTGATCCAGGAGTTGGGAAGTTGCAGGAAGCACGTAACGCAAGTAAAAATAGGAAAATGAAAGCCTTAAATAGGTAAGAAGTTTATCCGCAATGCATTTTATTGTCAGATTATATATTGTGATGTTGTCTTTGATTGTGCGCATTGACAGCGTTAATAGATTGTCTGTCGGTGACGAATCCGTGTACGATTTCCGAGATTCTGATGAAGACAATTTGGTAGTTGATGAAAATCCACCAGCGAAGAGTTCAGCTCGTGCGAATGTGGAACCAAAGCAGAATCCTTTTCGACTTAAACTATCATGTAAGGCTATTTCCTGTTCACTGTACAAATTCCTTATGTGGTGGGTGTATCGGCTGCCTTTATAGAGACTTTATTTATATCAGTTGCAAGATTCCTTTCGGAATTGAATAGTGATATTCTATAGTGTAGCAAATCATTTTTAAAAGGCTAGTTTTTAAGAGGGATTTATTTTCAGTGAATGGGAAGCAACTATCGGGACTGGAAGACATTGTGTCACAAGAATCTGCCGAAGTTGATGTCGTTTCCTCTCCGAAACTAAGCGGCATCGAAGATCTTCTGCGTGCCAGTGGCTACGGCACCGATAGCGAGTCAAAGTTTGACGATGATTTGGGGTAACTGGATTGATAATTGCAATGAATTGGCATTCCAATATTAAGCATTGCATCTGGATTTGTGCGTTTAAGGAGTGGCCGCGCTTCTCCTTCAACGCGTGAGGCCATTCAAGGGATGTTATCCATCAGCCGTGCTATTCAATTCAATCCGGTGACATCGTCATCTGCCGGAGCTGGTGGCTTATCGAAAGGAGGATCTGGTGGTGGAAATTTGACCAGAAATAGCAACAGGCCTCAGCGACAAAAGAGGAAGTTGTCATATAACGATGATGATGGTGAGAGTATGAGCCAGTGTCACCAAGATGAAGAATTCAGTTGGGTGTTTTCCTTATCTTACGATGGTTCTACCGTATTCAGGTGTTAACTACGAAACGTTTTCATGTTATCAGTTTACCCTACTTTGGACCTCTCCGATGATGAAGGTCTTGTGTTCAAAAGCAGAGGAAGAGGCAAAAGAGACGAAGCGTGGAATCCGAAAAGTAAATTATGCAATATTTGGGTTTTTAGATTGATATTATATTGGGGTTTTATTCTCAGCTAAATTGCTGCCAAATTGCCCGAAACCCGAAAGGCCCGTGAGAGAAGGCGTGAAGAATGAAGCGGTTGAAAGTGGGCTAGCTGCGGCAGCTGCGCGTCTCGCTAATTTACCGGTAGACACTTTACTGCAAGTTTGTATTTGAAAGACGCAATTAATATTTTGTGTGTAATCTCAGCCTCCAAAAAGGCCTTACCATAGAAAGAAACCTGTGCAAGTAAAAACCCCACCTATCAGCGAGGAGATTGAAGCTCAACCAGGACCTTCTTCGTCTCTGAGTCCGACACCTTCGTTAAAAAGAGGATCTGGTGTCTTAAAAGACAATTCAGCTGTAAAAGGTTTGTATACAGATTTTATTATGAATTTTGACTTATTATTGTGAATGATGTATTATAAAGTGTACGCTGCAAATCTTTCTTAATGAAAGGAAAAAAGCCAAAGAAAGGGATGGCAACAGCAAAACAAAGACTTGGGAAAATTTTGAAGATTCACAAGATGCTTTACTGAGTCAGATTGCATTTGCACAGACTGAAATATTGTGAACTTTTTAAATGTTTGACATACAACGTAATGTATGCTGAAGTTTATTGCAATGTATTCACTTGACCATTGATTTGTTTATCTCCTCTTTTCAGGCTTGATGTCTAGTCCGTATATTTAAGTTTGAAAATATCCATTGCAAGTTTACTTACTTTCCCCACCCAGTTTCCTTTTCACATTTGTACAGTATGTCCATACAGTTGGCTCGGTAACACGAGCGGTTTTTGCTGTAAATGTACGCTGTAAATAACGTTTGATGATCTGTTTGCATCTGGTAAAATACCGATTAACTTTAATGCCAAGGGCGTTGTACAATATGAGCAGTTTTATAGCTTAGCCGAAACAATCACTTAATATTTTTACCACTGTAAATACAGTATTTGTGATGTGCTTAGAGGTCTCTCATGCTATTGTTTCTCATGTGCTCGCAATCTTCTGTCTGTTTCTTCATGGCACTTACCATTTTCTTACATTCCTAACCAAGCAGAATTTTAGAGTGCTTATAAATTCTCGGAAAAGTTTGCCGTTGGTTCAATTCAATTCGTTTTATTTTTTAAAGTGTCAGTAATGTTTCGGCAGTTGGAGTTTTTGGAATGTATCATCTTAATTTGTTAATGCATAATTAATTTGTTGCATTACTCTGCCAATTGCATAGATGGCGGTTTTTAAAAATGCAGCTGTCCGCCATAGCTGCACAAAATAGTGGTGGCAGTTATAGATATGACATTTTAATTTTGTAATTTAATTAATGCCAGCTAAGTTATATGCGAAATGCAAATTTGCGATAATTTCTGTGTGCTTAATTGAAGATGACATTTCAATTAAACTGATGACATGAGACGTATAGTGTTTTGTGTACAATTATCCTTCAAATATCAGGATTTTCTCAAAATGTAACCAATTTTAATGCACGCTCTTTAAAAAATCTAGATTTAACAAGGTTTTGAGTTTTTGCGGCGTTTATTGAAGGTTAAACTTGATTTGTTAACGTCATTAACGGACGTCCCCTTGGATCACCTTGAATGTTTGCGAGATAGTTTGATTTCGTTGAACTCTGACTAGGTGGCAGCACTATGGCTGCGCTCATCGTATTGTTATAAGAGCGGGAACTCGTTATAGCGAGCGTTCGTAACTCGAGCGTTCTGTATATTTGACTTCAACCAATGGGAGCTCAGGTGCTGCGTGACAATAGCCACAATCAATATGGCGTCCCAGTGTTTGTTTCGGAGTTGACAGTTTAATCGTCGTTTCTTCCTCGTTTATCTTAAATGTATTCGTCGAATTTAGTCGTGGTCCACTGGGTAAGTTCTATTTATAGCTTTGTAAGTGTGCTGATGAAATTTTGGTGGGCATTTTTGGTAGAAAGAAGTGAAAATGGTGTGTGTTGCGCTCGGTCGTGTTCGATGCACGTTGGGGGCGGCTGTAAAAATGCTTTCTTTCGCTGGAAATTTGTATTCCGCTTGCGAATGAAACGTTGCTTTGTGTGCGAGTGGTACGTGTCTATTCCTCATTGGGTCTTATTACATTTTCCAACCAAGCATTTCGTATTTATAACATTTTTAACGTCGACTCCATGATGCTCAAGCGACATTTTCGCACACCACACCCGGGATTTTTTTAAAATCACATTTTTATTAATATCAACTATATCAACACAATCATCATGGATTACTAGGATGCATTTTATCGGAGATACATTAAAATCCGAGGAAAAAATAGTTCTGTTGTAGCGTTTTAAATTTAAAAGTGCTAATATTATGGATAAACGCAAATTGTAAAAATAAAATAATTCAAATGTACATATAAACCAAATAATTACTCTATCATGAATAATTAAAATTGCATTAAAAAGCATTTATGTAGAGTTTAATGTTAGGAATTTTGCAAAATGCAAAAATAAAAAAAACACAAACAAACAACCTTTTTATTAATTACTACAACTACATATTTCATATAACTCTAATCATTGGTTTAATATAATAGTTGTCAGTATTACTGTGTAAGAACGAGCATCACAGTTGTCAAATATATTTTTGGTCAGGAAAATTACAAAATAGGTAATTAAAAACTATATACGTGTTGAGGGATAAAATACTTGAATTTAATTACGGCAACTTTGACGTACAATTACAAATGTGTTTTTATGAAATCGCTTTCAAATATGATTGTTTGTACTTCCAGGCCATCTTATTTGTTTGCTGAGGTAATCTGCTTACCAGGTCCATGATACAATACGACAAGATGTCGCAGCACGAGGACCGTTTCGTAAGACTTGATTGGGTCCTTACCAGATGGGAACGCTTCGTTTGCTTAATTTCCTCAGAATGTTCGCTGGACATGGCCAAAACTGCTTCCAATCTTATTAAGTAAGCCATGAGTTTTTTTCAGAACCATGTATGCAGTTACTTAACAGAACAGAAAATGAAAGTGGTCTTTCATGTTTTGCAGTGACACATTGCACTTTTCTCTGAAGAACAGTTGGCACTTGGAAAACAATAACGCCAAATCGCATCTAGTCTCGCTTCTCGATGTCAGTTACCGAAAACTGAATCAGATCTGCAAGGAAACTAGTGCCATGTGTAGAGCTGTGATGGAGCTGGTGCCAAATCCATGGGGCTGTCCAATACTGCAAGCCATAATGCATAAACCGAACCAAGTCTCCCACGAAGCATGTGAGAAGAATCTAGAATAACGCTGCACATGATAAGCATGATCACATGTGAGTTGTTCTTTTGCAGGTGTATCATTTTGCAGTATGGAACACCCGGACGTGTTAAAAGCGAGGATCGAAATACTTATGGAGAGTAGGCACGACGAGCAAGCCCACAATCTCGCAGTTTGCTGCCAACAGTGCGGTTCACCGGGAGGAGAAGCTTTCTATATGGAAGCTA
Source organism: Glomeris maerens (assembly GCA_023279145.1). Taxonomy (NCBI): domain Eukaryota; kingdom Metazoa; phylum Arthropoda; class Diplopoda; order Glomerida; family Glomeridae; genus Glomeris; species Glomeris maerens. The sequence goes on along the minus strand of WWPM01018353.1, from coordinate 17,988 downwards.
TCATCATCATGAATTATCGACTTGGAAATATATGCCGCTTGACTAAAGAGGCACGTTCTTTGTACCAGTTTATTTTACTAGAGTGTTAATTACAAGCAAATGAAATTTGCGTGCGAATATGAGTATTGGTTTGTTTTCCGTAGATGTCCAAAATGTCGTGTCACAGTGGAGTGCAGTTTATCAATAGGTTGTTGGATGTTGACGTCACTTCGAAATTAGCTTTAGCGGAGTGCCTTACGCAGGTGCTTTTAGTGAGAGATCTTGTTTGGGCCACACAGTTCTGCTGCACGGCTGTAAGTATTTCGGTTTTCAGCCGAATGTGCGTCGTGACCTGGCCTATCGTAATGATAAGGATTTCTTAATAGGCTCTTATGAAACTCTGGGTGCGTCTGCACGTGAAGAGCAAAACGCCTCTTGTCTCCCTTCAGATACAAGTGAAGAAAGTGGCTGCATTGGCGCTGACCAGTGCCCACCAGTATCTCTTGGTTGATGTTTTGTATGAACAGGTTAGTCAAACCTGAAACAACTGTTTGGCTTGCAAAATTTATTAAAAAGAACACTGTCAGATGCTATTTTTTACTTTAAACAAACTGTCTGTAATGTTTCACTGTAAAAATAACACGTTTTTTTAACCTGTTATCTTATAATTTGTGGGTTATGCAAAATCTATAATATTAGAGTTTCAGAATTTTTGATTGCAGAATTATTCCTGGAATGGGAAAAATCGTAGCCTCTAAGTAAAGCCCCTAATAAATTCCCAAAATCGATAGTACACTTTGAAGAAATTCAAATGCTTTTTGTAAATTGCTGACCAACTAATTTTCCATTTTGTTTGTGTAGATTTAATGTTAAATATTGAACTAAAATTACATTTATTATTGTCTTTTTAGTATGGCTTGGATTTGATGTCTCTTTACATTGAGGTGTATGTGCAAGCGATAACGATGGACATTAACCACTTGGAAAATGTCAAGCTCCACGAGGAACATGCAAGCATTTTAGAAATGGAGACACATTTGGCAACAGTTTTCACAAAGATGGCCAGTCTTTTTGGTAGTATTATGGACCATATTTGTGCTGCATGTGAGATGTTAGTTTTTTATAATTATTGTGTTTGATATGTATATGCAGGTGAAGCATACTGCGGCGTTGCCAAGGAGTGTATCTTGACTGCGTTCACACTTGAACCAACACAAGAAAGACTTGATACACTGGAATCGTATTCTTTCCACCTGCAAGCGTTGGAACCGGATTTGCCACCTGTATTGTCTCCCTGCTGCGTTGTCTCCCCGCCGATCCCCACTGATGTAGAGTCAAAGGAAGCTGTATTTCCTAGAATACCTTGCACAGGAGAATGCTATTGTGAAGAAAAAGGACAATGTCGGCAAGAACCTGCTGCGATTGATGAGATGCAGGTAAACGTGAACCGACATTGATTTTATTGGACTGCTATTGTCTGAGATGATGCAAAGCGATGAATAGATAGCAAGTAGCTATAAATCTATCGAGCACTTATTGCATTGCGTACAAAGCAATGGCATAATATATATTTTGACACCCAATATTAGTACGTTACTCTCTTATTCGTACCGTATTTTGCTATAAGATTCTGCTAATTTAATAAAGTCATACATTTATCTGTGTATAATTTTGTGTACTTTTCAGAATTTAGATATCCCTGACAGTGATCTTCCGCATCCTTCCATCTCAGTGTTGGAGAAATGCTGGGATCTTGACGACCTCAGCTTCATTTACCCCATCCATTCCCCTGTGCTAGACTCCGGACTTCCCAATGTCTCGGTCCAAGTCCTCAAAGACCTGGTCATCATCCTGGAAAGCGCCCGATCCAAGTCGGCAACATGGGAAAAGGAATGGGCTAAGTTGGGTCCATCCTGCAAGGAATATCTGGTCACGGAAACGGAATGCAAAAGGATTATTTTGGAAGCCATCAATTTAAAAATTCCCGTTGAGATGCCAAATCGACATTTTCGGCGAAAACCAAACAGCTGGTTACCCAGTGGGAACGGCCGAACCGAAGTATCGGAACCAGCGAATTCCACCAACAACCTTTCGTCACCGATCCTTGGTGAATGTGATAGTGAAAAGGCAGCTGACGGCGAACCGATCGCCACTACAGGTCCAAAACATTTTGATTGTACAAAGACACTGCCATCAAACTCGTGGACACCAGTTGATATTCTCAGCAACTTAGCTCTTCCAGAAACTTTTCAAGCACTAGATAACTCCATGTCCAGTTCGGATATGATCGTGGATGGAACCGAACTGAAACTGGTGACAAAACAGGAAGTTGTCGCAGAACAGTTAACTTTACATGTGGTGCCGAAGAATAAAAAGACTAGACGTGTTATTAAAGTAAGCGACTGCGTACAGACAAGTGGTCATAAAGAGGTGATTGTGAACGCACCTAGCGGGCAAGCGTACATAGTGAACATGCCGCTGAAAAGGCCTCAGATAAGCAGAGAGGATTCGGCGCAAGCAAACTCTTTTCCCGTTTGCACTTCTCAGAGTCAGCAATATAATCAAACATGTAGTGCCTCTTCGGAGCAGGGTAGGTCATCAACTGATTTTTCTATTTTTACCCTGAAAGTTTCATGAAATCTAAAATGGGAAGAAGTATTCATGGATTTTTTTAACCATTTTATGTTGGTCAAAGGTAAAACAGTTCCCTGACCTATACCGACAGACTTCCCGTTTGATAAAAGTTTAGTAGTTAATAACTCAGAAACCATAACATCAAATGTCATTTTTGTTCACTTTTAAAACTTACTGATTCTGTTGCATGAGGTTCCAGTTGACATCTCTGTAATTAGTCTAGCTGTATAATTTCCATGGAAAAAAGATAGAAGCCAATGTATTCTCTTTAATTATTCAGCTAAAGGACTGATACCAGGTTCAACTTACACCGTCGTCGCAGCTCCAAAACTGAACTTCGAAGGCGCAATACCAAAGATGGTTTCCAATCCTGCCGCAATTAACTGCCAGACCATAATGCTGAAACCCGTGCAAGGGCAACCGGTCAACAAGAGACGGCCAGAAGTGAAATCTGGGGAAGGTCAACAGAAGTCGAAGAAGAAAATGTTTGTAAGCAAGAAACGGGAAGTAGGCAACATGTGGTTTTCAATAAGCAAACAGCACGGCCTCATGGAATACAAGGCACTTAAGAAAGACTCAACTGATGGATCTTGCTCCGAGTTACAGACTGATACCACCACCAAAGCGAGGATGCATGTACTGCGTGGTTATAGAAAACATGAAAAAGCGAAACGTGCCAAGGTGACAGTGCAAGGAGACCAAACGCAAGCGAAAGTTGCTGATAGTGTTAAAGGAATCGTGTTGACACCGTCGAAATTGAACATACCTTCGCATTCGCAAGCTCCTCCGCAACCTCCACCCGAACCTCCTCCTCCTTCTCCTCAACGCCCTCTTCCAAATGAACACCCTCAACTCCCTCCTATATGTCTTATTCCTCAGAATCCTGTTGTGGAATCTGAAAGCGTGGAGACCATAGTTGTTCAAGCTCCCAGTGTCCCAGCGTACCCGTGTCCAAAGATGATTGCAGTGAATTCACCGGTTCCAGCTCAAACTGATACCGTTATGGAAGTGCAGCAAGTTGTAGATTTTGGGCCGGAAGTTAAAAGAGTGGATAGTCCAGTGAACACAACGACTGTGGTCATCGTTGAGCCACCACCTGAGGTATTACAGTAGGAATTGTTTATATTGCAAGTTTGGCTGTTTGCCTGTGTTTAATTGGGGTTTTTACCTTTGCTGTTCTTTCCAACTAATAGCATCATTGTTGCTTTCATTGAATAACATTCTACAGGTCTTTTGTGATTGCAAGTAATTACGTTTGAGTGCAATTTTTGACGTGTTGCATTGTTACGTTGGCGCAAATTATTATCGCCCTACTGGAAGGGTTTTATGAGAAGATCTACCGACATTTCAGTAAAGCAGTTAAGTCATTGTCTCATTATTTCTGATTACAGTAATTATGCTACTTAGATCTATTACCTTGTTATTCTTGTCAATAAGAAGTGTTATGACAGTTAAGCAGATTTTTTAAAACAAGATCAGGTACTATGTGAGCTTTAGTTCTAATTTCGACTTGCAACACGTTTAATTTGAGCACTGTACTTTGTCTAACTTGGTTGCTTTTACTTTTCTAAGTCAGTGGCAAAGTTGCAATCAATGTACACATCTGGTAACATTGTAACTGTTTTCTGCTACAACAATTTTGAAATTAATAATTAATAATAAAAGTCTGGATGCAAAGTACTACACAACTGCTGAGGCTTGAAAAGCAGTATGTCATGGTGTACTCAGTGCATGAAACCATTTGTGGGAATTGAATTTGATGAAATCATTGAATTGATTATCTCTACAGCCCAAAGTGAAGATGGTGACGACACCGAAATGCGTGTATCGCGACATCCACACGATGCCCATAATCGTATCGGAGACAAGCCCGGTGGTGATCCTTTCACCGCTAAAGGACAAGTTCCGAATCACGAACCCCATCTGCGTTCTGGAAAGGCTCGACGCTCACGTATTCACGCGCGAAGTTCAGGCCATGAAGATTAAGAGGGAAAAGACCAAGTACGATAGGGCAATTCTCTGCGACATGTGCAGCAAGACGCTTTGTTCAATTTACAGCCTCAGGCGGCACATGAAATCCGTACATAATTTGGACCCGCCTCCTTTGAAGTCTGCCAGACGGAGCAGTTCGTCAAGCCGCAAGAAAATGAAGCACTCGAGATTACACGAAGACGTCGCCGAGATTCCCAAGTGCATAGAATACGTATCCAACGATACGTCTGAGGTGATGTCCTCCAGGGAGGCAGAAGAAGTGGTCATTGACGTGAAGGGTACGCAGCAACGTGATGTAGTAGACGCAAGTGCCGTCTTACCTCCCACGTCTCCTTCATGCTCCTCGGGTTCGGACGAAGGTGGTGAAAGCTGCGGACCTGAGAGCCCGTGTCTTTCGAGGACCGTAAGTGTGGACCGTGAGCGTACCGACGATGAAAGTTTGAATTCGGAAACCGAAGGCGTAGAGCCGGTGGCTTGCCACAATGCCTTAAGAGGAGAGGACAGTTACCCGTGTTGCGATGATGTGTCGCCGAAGAGATTCAAATCGGATCTGATGCAGTTGAGGCAGTATAGGAAACCGAAGACTTTGGAGTTGTCGCTGAGAACAAGGAACAATTCGCAAAGGCAGGTTCGGGTCGTCAACGATGACATGCTGTGATTGTTTTAGTAGTAGGTGTGTGATTTTTGGCTACTGCAAATGGAAAAAGTTGAGCTCGCTTTGGCGGAAGGAAATCACGATTACAAAACAATTTTGGTAGCACAGTTGAGGTTGATCGTATCTTTTATACAAACTGGTGTTTACTTTAAAATTACGTACTTTCCTAGTTGATATTAAACCAAATTTATGAACTCAACAGTGCTGAATGTTGAATTTGAGTAGAAAGTCTGAATCATAGTGGAAATTTATTGGCAGTTCAGTAGGCCTATTGTATTAATGCATAATTTGACAGGCAGAAAATGTATTTACTGTACATACTTGATTTTGTAGGTACAATGTTTCATGAACAGATATCAATCAAAATTAATTTCAATGTAACCAGTATATTTTAAACTCATTGAATATAAATTACTTCATTTTGTTAGGTAATAAGGCTCTACTGATTGTATTTTAATGAAATATGATTTATGTTTGAATTGTGCAGTTAAATTTGCAAGTATTTTTTCCTGTCACAAGAAGATACAGAGTGAAGCAATAACAACGGCACACATCTATGTGACATGTTAAAAAATAGTTGCCTTAAACAAGGATTTATTGTTTCAAATTTTATATCGATTAATTATCAACGTCTTTGTATAACTTAAAAAAACCCCTATAGCGATATTAATTTCCAGAAGTATAGTTTATAAGATTGATGTCAAGCCTCTTGGGAATTATGTTCTGAAACTTTATATCTTATAAAATCGAGAATGCAATTTATCATCTTTTTTGTGCTAGTACTGTCATAGTATTATTATTATATGATATCCTTCTTCCTCATAGACTCCATTTTTTTTAAATGAACTTTACCAAAGACAGTAATATTTTGTAAATTTACGTATAAATATTTGTAATTGACAATTTCTTATTATGCATAATTTATTTGGACTATATTTTCACCATGATTCAGACATTGATAAACTTATAAATTTCTTCCCAAAGGTTGTAGACAAAATAATATTACTTTTCTTCCATAAACAAACGAGTTTATGACAATTTATTGAGGGGCGAGAATCCCTATAATATAATAAGAACTACTGCGTAGTGTATAATGTTTGAGGCAAATATGGATTTATTTTAAACTAATTGTGCCGTGTTTGTTGAGTTTATTTCGCTTTTTATTTGGCCATAAAAGGCAAATGTTAACATTTTTATAGAAGTGTGCCAATATCTGCTTTACCGAATTTCTTCGTTACTGATTGGCCATTACAGTTTTTTTATTATTACACAGTATTTAATTGTGTAGTCTGTTATATTATGTACATATTCCTGTAAATGCCTTGGAGCAAATTTGAAATATAGACAAATTCATACTTTGAATTTGCAATTTTTTCATGTTATTTTGCTGTTCCGCACAGAGAACCATGTGGTCCTTGCCCTCTTCTGTTATATATATATATAGTTGCACGCAACTCTTGTTCCTGTAAAGCCCATTGTTGTTGTGAATAATCGATTTCCTGCAACAAAAACAAAACCACACCCGGCTATGGCACGCCCATTTTGATGACGTCATTTAGCGGCGGATGCAAAATTTGATTACCATCTTTGTATGCTTATATGGAGACCAACATTTTGGTTCTTTGTAATAACCGAGACAAAATAACATTTATACACCTTTTTTGCAAATTGTGAGATGCGATTTTGAATATTCCACTGGGGTCAATCTAAATACAATGTTTTGGCTATTAATTGGGATATATGGGAAATTTAAAAAAGTGTTAAATGGCATCTAGGCATAAAGCAAACGTAGCATTCCTGAACAAACGTTACCTGTTTTTTCAACGAGTTCTGTAGGCCCTATATAATGTTTAACCACGCAAACCAATGTTAAGCTCTGAAATAGCATGTGTGTATGTCATTCTGTTGATTTGCTTTTGTTTTCACTTGTTTTTGTTACTTATTTATTGTATTTATAAGAAAAACAGTCCCAATTCTCCGGAGAGCACAATGCATGTTGACTTTCGTTGAATCAATGTTTTTAATTAATCATTTTAGCGCATGGGGGAGTTTTGAAGTGCCCTATTTGGGTGCGTTAGCGGGATTCGCTACCGAGTGATAGTTTTGCAGCCGTTTCACAATTACAAATGCGGCTAGTGATCAAAATTGATAACTTAGCCGACGGCCGGTAGATGGCATCACTTGCGGGTAGCGGTAGCGGATAACAAATCTGCTTGGAGCTCGGGCGCGAAACACGCTAAACAAGAGAGTGAGTGACGTTGGGCGGCCATTTTGTTTGTGGATGGGATCGGTGTGGTGCCGTTTTCTGCGTCGATGAATAGTGGTGGTCGGCGTTGAACGTCGACGCTCGCCGTTTTGTGATGGATGTTGGCACAAGAAATGTCTCTTCGGCGCATCATTCAAGGTTTTTTAAACCACGTCCAGACATTCGATGCTCGTTTTCTCGACGGAGAAGATCTTTACGACAAGGAATTCCTCGTAAGTTCATCATTTTATCTCTTCTTATCCGATCATTATTTGCCAGGTGGTCATAGCTGTACACAACAACTCGATTCCCTACACCACCATTCGATTAACTAAAGTACGGAAATTATCTTCAATAATCATAGTGACACAAACTTCAATTGCAATTTCCGATGTTAATTCAAATGCCGCATATGTTTTGCTCATGTTGTGAATAATTATTGATTGATTCCATTCCCATTCATCGATCAATTCGAAGTCGTTGCATATGCATTTGATTGTGAATGATGTCAACCAATTTGCGAGAAAATAACGTATCAGACGTCAACAAGAGAGGTTTGCCAATTTAATGTGCTGTTTTACCTTGTTATAACAGGTGAAATATTACAAAACCTTCGTATATATGCTATAATTTAATCATATTCCACGAGATTATTGATGTATTTATGAGTTTATATTTACACATACAATTTAATTGCTTGTGTCGTAAAGTACGATATATCAATATAGGGCCTATGTATGGTAATAGTTCCAAGTAAAGATTTCTTTATAATTTGAACTATAAATACCAATATTGTAGTATTAATAGTGAATTTAGTAATTTTAACACTCTGGAGTAGGAAACTTATGCATTTTCCACTGGAAATTGTGAATTGTGATGTGTCATCAAGTCGGATGTTGCTGAATACAAGTCCATATTTTTTGTTGTGTATTATTTTACAGTTATAATACGGCATTTATATATTTGGAGTATTTTGGTTGAAATTAATGTCATTTCTAGTACTTTGATTTAGTTGTGGGATGGATTTTTTGAATAGTGGAAATGCGTCACGCTTATTTTAATGATTTTGTCATATTTTCAGCTGATGAAAGTGTGATTGCATGTCATGACTATGTAGCAATTTTCTTGATTAAACTTATATAGGTCTAGAGTGGAGTGGTGCACATTGTAATTAAATATTTGCAGATTATTTTAGGCGTGGCACCTAATAAATTCATTGATTTTTATTAATGTAGTGAGATAATGTAGGGAGGGAGCGCAATGATCCAATCTGGCAAAAGCTATAAACATCCATACAGTGCTATAAATAAATAAAAGTCGTCAATGAACAAAAATACAAGCTTCATGTTTTGGCAATGTTTCTTGTGACCTACCTTTTCATGGCTGTATGTTGTCACTTTATTTGATGAAAAATAATACCAATATGAAGAGATTTCAAAGGTTCCAAATATGTTTTCATTTATTAATTTATATTTTTTTGAAATTATTGTGAAGTTTTAAAAATGTCATTGTAAAATTAGAATTTATGTACAATTTTTACTGTTATGATATATAATTCTGAAACAAGTTTCTAAAGATTACTCATTTAATTAAAATACTCTAAATGTATAGTTAGGCCAAATTGAACATTAAACAATATTAATGCATTTCTTCGAAACAATTATGATCCAATGAATATTACATAACAATTTTTGGTTACCCTTTATGAATTATTTTAGTTACTTCTGTTTTAATATTGAATTTTTAGCAAAGTAAATTATTTATTGTTTACCTCAACAAGAGGAATTTAATTGTTGCAAAAAGTTGTGCACTTTGAAGCGGTCAACTCGCAAAATAAAGAAACTGGGAAGAGTTTAAGGTCACATGTTTCGTGTAAAATTTGACACTGTTCACACATTTCTTCTTGAAAAAGTATAATGAACTTTATTGGGGTTTTGCCACTTTGTGTGGCAGTAATTTATGCAGAGTAATTTGCTTTCCAGTTTGTATTCTGTGTTTCGTATTTATTGCTGCACTGCATTTTGTCGGCGTAAATTGCAAAATACATAATGCCAACAAAGTTGATGAGGTCGCCTTTGAAGAAGACATTCTCCCGTCCAGTTTGGGAATTTGGCAAAAGGTTTATGTGCCATCTGTGTCCTATTTGTCAGCTTTCTCACGTTTCTTCTTCTTCTCAGAAGCCATCAAGTTTGCAGATTGAAATAGTAGATGCATTTGTGCCCTACTGACTCTGTTCAAAACTAAAGGGCTCTGTGCCAAGGACATTAAAACTATAAGCGTAGATGCAACTTCCATGTGCAATTATTCCCAGTTTCATTGATTACATTTCAAATATTAATACATCTCTGTTGTTATTGCGTTGTTGCTACCTAAATCAAAACGGTGTTCTAAGAAATAGAATGAAAATGTGAAACATATTGCATGCAGATGACAAGTAAGCCTATTCTTCAAGCACTTTGTATGTAAAATGCAGTAAAAAGATTTAAAATGCACACTGTTTGTCCTATCACTTTGATATCCTTGTTACTAGTTTCTAGTTGACCAGTTTGGCCGCCCACTATTCATTCAATAGGATGGTTGAAATTGAAAGAAAAACGTTGGAAAAGCACATGAAGGTCACACAAGTGTCTTCCCAAAAAGGAAGCAATCGGGATATACCCAAAGCAATCTGTTTTTAAATTCTCCTTGCAGCGTTTCCCCTTGCAGTCTTCAACTTTTTTATTTAAAAAAAGCTCCTTTGAACATATTGTATATTGAGTTTGAGAAACTTTTATCAAGCTCTTGTTGATTGTCAAGGGGGAAAACTGAAACTGCTTTCTTTGAGTCTCTTGTGTGTTGCATTCATATGCAGAGTGCTAATTCAGTGGTCCACACCTCGACAATATAGTCAGAAATGGAAAAAGGGGAAGTGAAAGATAAGAAAAAAAATAACGTTTGTCTGATTTTACATTTGTAATTTTTGTTAATGTGTATCATAGTTTGATGAAATTGTGAGAGGAAAATGAAACACAGGAATACTAATTGGTCAATAATGGAAAAATTAAAAAGTAAGGGAGTTTAGAACTCCTGAGTTTAAACTTGTAATTTGTTATTGATCAATTAATATGTAAGATCCCTCGATCAGTGGCTGTTTATACAAACTAGACAGAATTTCTTGAAAAATAACAAACGTGAATGTCAAAATGCAACTACAAAGACGCACATTCATTTCACAAAAATTGAAGAGATAAATGAGCAAATTGCCAGTATTCTTTGATTTTGTGTTTAGTATAAATATAAACGCGAATAAATGCATGATTAGTTAATATCTGAACCTTAATTTTAGTAATATGGTGTCTGTTTATTTGTGTACATGACACGTGCTTTTTACTCTATATTTACAAGACTGGTTTATTATTAGTTTCCATATGAGGTGCCAAGAAATGCTGAAGCCCGGTAAAATTATGAGATAAAAATAAATACTGTGCTTAGAATGTAGGGCAGAAATTTGTAGTAAATACGATATGAAAATGCGATATTAATTTCAAGTGAACTACATTTTGCATGTCGTCATGCACTTTGCTTGCTACGTACCCGCCTTTGATTGTAACCTTGAGATGTCTGAATGATATTAAAAGCAATGAATGAAATGTTAGTAGCTTTATTAATGAAATTCTTGTTTGATTTTCTTTTTGTATTCAATGTAGAATTTAAAGGCTTTGACTGATGAAATCAAAAAGAATGCCGAATTCTCCAGCAGTCATGGAGAAACTGAAATTAACCGTCCCAAGAATCGCTATAAAGATATTCTTCCATGTAAGTAATTAAAAATAAAAGAAGAAGATAAAATCAAGTGGCTTTTTGGTTTCATATGTCAGCTTGGTTTTAATATTAATCAAGTCGGTGTAATTGTTGTAACCATCAGATAACTACACAAGGGTTTCACTGTGCGAGATTGATGGAGTGCCTGGATCAGATTACATTAATGCCAGCTACATTAAGGTTAACGAGAAGAAAATGTGCCTCGGTTCACAGGTTAATTAAACCACAGGCTAATTGATGTACAAATGTTGATGTTTTGTTGGTGAAGGGAGCAAGTGGGACTCAAGCTTACATCGCTTCCCAAGGACCATTGCAACAAACTTTGGAGGATTTTTGGAGAATGGCTTGGGAGTGTAAAATTCAAGTTATTGTGATGGCAAGTAATGAAGTGGAGTGTGGAAAGGTATGCTATTGAATGGTTGTCTTTGAAATTTCGAGAGAAATGAATATAATGAGAGATATTGATTTTTGACAGCATAAATGTGAACGCTACTGGGCAGTGGAAAGTGAAGAAAAACAAATTGGCAGTTATACAATCAAATTGGTAATGTATTTTAGAATTTATTTGTTTACAATTCAGTTTTAAAATAATAAACACAGGTCAAATTAAACTGAACAAATAATATAATTGCCAAATTTCTTTTGCTGCAGTTTCAGAATCATTATAATGTATTATAAATAATTTTTATTGGACAAATTTTTTCAAACCGTGTGGATATATGTGGGACCTAATGTAAAGTAATGAAATTGTTAATTATGTACTTTTTGAACTTGTTTTATAATGCATTTGGATGTTTTAATTTTAAACAAGAATTTGTAGGTTAAATTTTGTAAATTAATTTACATGAATGACTTGTACAATTGCTAAAAATGTAAATAATTCATTTAATGAATGCAATGATCGGAATACATTACATACGATAACAGTAAGTTCAGCAAAAAGTGTCCTTTTTTAATGCGATATCTGCATTATGGAAAATTGCAGGTGAATGAGAGAGAAGTGTGTTCGGATTTTTTGGTGCGCACGCTTCATGTGAAATGCCTTGAAGAGGAACGCACAATTGTGCAGTTTCATTACCGTTCTTGGCCGGACCATGGCATCCCCACTTCAGTTACTCCAATTTTGGAGATGGTTCGCCTCGTGCGTGATTGTCAATCGAGCGAAGCTCTTCCCGTTCTCATCCACTGCAGGTGAGATAGTGTACCAGCCGGCATTGAAGTTAATGAATGATATGGTGAAGTACAAGGAAGAAATTTCTAAGCATTCAATTGGTTATTTGTTTTTAGTGCCGGATGTGGACGCACAGGGACCATTTGCGCTATTGATTACGTCTGGGGACTCCTCAGGGCCGGTGTAAGTTTTATTAGATAAATTCCTCGAATTGTTATGCCAAGTGAAATATCTATAAAAGTAACGCCTTTGTATTCGTGTTGACAGAAATTGAACGAGAATTTCAATTTGCTTCATCTCGTCTTTAATATGCGGAAACAACGGACAGCGATGGTTCAGACCAAAGTAAATACATTTTCACTGTAATTAAATGGTGTTAGCATGGTACAAATATTGTTTACCAAATGCAGTCATGCGATAGGTTTTTTTTTACCTTCAACTTGCAATTATTCTTTTGAATTTATATTTATATTTTCTGTTTGTGGGACCAGTGTCAGTGAAACATGCAGCTTTCCTTATCAAACTTTATTCACTCGATGTTTGTTTTTTTGGCCTTGCAAGGTTTCCGTTTTTCTCCGAAGTATGCAAAATTCTTTTATCCGTATTCAATGAATGATTGTATTCAGCTACTTATTATTTAAAAGAAAACAGCTTTGTTACTACAATGAGAGAGTTTATGAAATTGAAGCCTAATGCGATTTAAATTATATCTTGTCTGGATGTTTTGTTTATTTCCCAACGAAGTTTCAATTGTTTTTCTAATGCTGCGTTCGCCAATAGATACATTGCCAATATAATCTCTTTGCCAAAATATGAGTAGGCCATAATAATTACGTTGTCAGTTCCTCCCTGGAAATTTTCAGTGGAGGAGGTCGAAACTGGAAATAATATCACTCCAGTCTCTTCACTCAAATCACTCATGCACAACATACATGCAGTAAAAATGTCTGCATCGTGGCATCAAGTTGAGGTGAACACAATTGTGTACCACGTTCCGTTGTTGTTTTCGTAGGTTACATATTTGTACCGTGCCGTGCCAATGACTGAGCTTCACGTATACTTAAGAGTTCACGTTTTGTTTGTCGTTTCGAACAGGAACAGTACATGCTAGTGTACAAAGCGATCCAGGAGCTATTCGAAAGACATCTACGAGTGATCGATAGTCATCCGTACGAGAATGTAGATTTCAGCGGCCAACCCATTGAAATCAATGTGAGCGTTTCCTTTGTTTTATTTGCGTATTATGATATATGGTATTGGTACTGTGGCAAGAAAAATTTTGATGTATTCATTATTAGCAAGAGATACGCTCGGTTGAGTTTGTGGGGCACGTGACTTGCGCGCGGCATGCACGTGACCACAGGCACAAAATTTCTTGTCTTCTAAAGTGATAGCTCATTTCGGACTTGGCACATATCCCAATCATTGTCTTAAAAGTCGGACATTTTTATAATGAAGATTTATGATGCGTGGCAATTTTCCCTGTCTGGTGATTGATTTCTATGGTTTTCTTTCCCTGTGCACTGCAGGATGAAAACGACTACATCAGCATAACAGCCATCGATGACATGATTGATGCAGGTAAGGACATAAAAATCAAACTGAAATTTCTGTACTGTGTGTTTTAGCACTGACAAGCTTTCCACTTAAGTAGCAATTAAACCAGCTTAATTTAGTGTTTATATTGGTTTTAACTTTGTCGTTGATGAAAATTAAATTCTAGTATTATTTAAATGGAAGATTCTTCAGTGAATTTCATAATGAAAATGAACTTATTTTGGTGGGAGTAAATTTCCTTCTGCCCTTTATTTAAAAATGAAATAATTTCTAAAAAAAACTTTTGTAATGTCAACTGTCGTGCTTTATTTCTGTTGCTTTCGTCAAGAAACACAACAGAATATTACTGAAAGCTTCATGTGCTTTGAGCTGAATTGGCTTAACATTCTTGCATTTAAGTTCTCCAATTTATTTTACTGCATCTTGAGAAATGAATTTTTCCTCTAATTTTTTTTTACTAAGCACGATATTATTTTATATTTACGCCCCAGCAGTTGAGAAAGAGGAAACTGAGCGCGAATCCACAGCCACGAGAAGTGATTCATCGCAGACCCCTCCCTTGCCTGAAAAGAAAAAGAAGAAAAACGAAGACATAATAACAAGTTCAACCGAAACTGTCGGTAATACACCTGAAATAGAGAAAGCAATGGAAGAAAAGAATGCCCAACCACCAAGATCGGACGCAACTATAACAGCAAACCATGATGACGAAGGAAATGTTTACGACGAACAACCAGTGATGCTGCGAAGTGGTCCAAATCTGGCAGTTGGTTCGGACAGTTTTCTGGCCACAAGTAGTCGAACCCCTTCACCGAAGGATAAGAGAGTAAGAAAATCATCTCCCGATCTGTCACTGTCCGAGAGCAGGAGCTCGAAGGTTTCCCGCAGGCCGAGCATCGCACGGCTCCGAGCTTTCTTCGAAAAAAGAGCTTCTCAAACTGGGTCTTCTTACGATTCCGACGATGTTCTTAACGATAGTGTCCGTCTGAGGAAGCAATCCGAACACACGTCCAGCAGCGTATCACCGGAGCTCGAGCACTGCGAGGATACCGTGAACCGCCGTCACGGTCAAGTAATGGATCTTCTGGATGAGAAAGAATACAGTGAGATTGTAAACAGGTATCAAGATGCTGCTCTCGTTGTGTTCAATGAAATTCAAGCGAAGAGGAGACAAGAAAGAGAAGAGGAGCGTCTCCTCAATCCGGAAGATAATCGCAAAAGCACGAGTGGATCATGCAATTTGGATGAGACTTTCCCCAGTTGTTCTTCCGATGACAAAGTTGCAAGTGATAGTGGCAGTATTCGCAGCATTTACGATAACACCAATGGAAATGCAAGTTCGGGAAATAACAGTTGCCCAAGTACGCCGGGACCGGTGCGAAGTCAGCGCGGTTCGGAATCTCCGGGGAAGCAAAGTATGAGCACGTGGTACGACACGGAGATGGAGGATTCAAGTTCTTCACCGATGCCTAGGAAAGAAGATGATTCGGTAGGGACAGATCCAAATAGGTTATATGTTAACGTGTTAGGCAACGAAGGCAAACCGGGAGTGTTCGGTTCATTGTTTAAAAATGGTGGCAAATCTACTGCGTCCATCACGAGGAGCATCTCCATGAAAGTAGGCATCCAAAGCCCTTTTGCTAGAAGAAGGGCTGCCAAAGAGAAATGCAATGTTGCTGATTATTTGGCGGTTGAGCAAGGCGAAGGAGATGAGGAGAAAAATAAGGTGCAAAAACAAGGCAATAATACTTTCCGCTCCTTGAAAAGCAACTTCAGCTTCAAGAAAACCAATGCCCAAGATGCTCCAATTTCATCTACTCCTGTCAATGAATCTGAAAGTGTTCGTGGTAAAAGGGAAGGTTTTAGGACTTATGTCAATTTGGAAGATACTGTTTACCCTGAATCGAAAAGCCAGCAATCTTCTTCCCCGAAGTTGCTCCGCTATACAAAGAGCAATGAAGATGACACGACAATTAGTTCAATTTCATCTGCACAACGAATACTTGAAGATGCTCCTGATAAAGATTACGACGGTAATAGTTTAGGAGAATTGGAGCTGAAAAGAAGCTCCATCTCTTTCGCGGAAGAAGTTCGAGGATCGATCGAGAACCTTTTCGGAGCGGACATGGACGAATATTGCCAGCAGATAATCCGAAGTTGTCAGGATTATCTGGTTGCAGCCGAATACACGAATTTCACTCCGAAATCTATTAAGAATATAGAATGGATCGAAAACACGTTGCGTGAGAGTCCACGGAGGGCCATCGTTGACGTGACTTCAACAACTTCGCAGAGTGAGATTTTTGACAATGATTATTTGAAAGTGGAAGCAGCCAATGACCTTCACGCTGGTAACAATCAGAAAAGGGAAGATGTGGTGTTGGTGAAGAAGAATAATCACGATTACGAGAAGTTGTGGTTCGCGGAAAGCCGCAACATCAACGAACCGATGCCGCGGCAGTGCGCCGCGAAGAACAAGAACGATGATTTCAAGCTTACTCTCAATGTCAAATTCGATGCTAATGATATTAAACAGAAGGAATCTCAACATAGAGAGAAAGAGAAAGATACTCATTTGAACAAGACCGTAGAGGAATTGCAATCTCTTATCGAGCAACTCGAAATGAACATGCCAACGTGCCAGAGTGCTTCGAACGTGACCAGAAATAAGCCGAAGAAGCCTCAACCTGCTCCAAGAACAATTCTAAATACTGAACGCAATAACGAAGTTGGTTCAAATTTGGAACGGTGCGAAACGAGGAGTCCGGTGATGCTGTGTGGCAACACGAGGCGGCTCGAAACAGATTTGCATTGCCAAGTACCTTTACGGCAGCACAAGGCGAACAGTGATTTGAAAGGTGGTAGAGACTTTAAACCGAGTGAGGTTCATATTTACGAACGGATATATCCTTTGGAAGCGAGTTTACATATGAATCGACATCAAGTGTCTAGAATGGGCGTAGTGAACTTTGACGACGATGATGAAGATGACCACGATGACAGGGTCGGAATCTACGGTCAAATTCAGAAAGTGAGAGTGAATGACGGTGAAGGTTCAGGGATCAAGCCTAAAGCACCTCCAAGATTAAAAAGACAATTGAGTTCTTCCAGTAAATGCAGTGTTCCTACGGCTACTTCTTCCAGTTACGTGGCTACAGTTAATACGTTACAGGTATGCTGTAATATTCCATCATTTGAACCTACCCAATTACTAATATATATAAATGTATAAGCTGGTTTATTTATGTGTTGCAATTTCTGGATTTCATTTAGTCCAGTCCTTTGAAAGAGTTGGAAGATATCCCACCTGTTCCTGTAAAAACGAAATATGCGTACCTATTGCCATCAGGTACTTCAGAAACTTAGTTTTTCCACAATTGCAGATATATTCCTGATATTACATGGATTTAACTCTCGTCCATTCAAATATATAGTGAGATTTAGAAGCTTTTTATAGTCTGTTTTTTTCTTCAAAATCATGATTTTGGTGTGACGTATGAATGCGAATCTAAATATTTAAACAGAGTTTAAAATTTGTTATTGAATTGAGTTGGTATTAAATGTACTGTATTAATTTCAATCTATTTTCTAATTTCCAGAAAATGATGGCAATGGTGTGGATAGCAAAGAGCGGCAGAAAAATGAAGGAGGGTCCATCGGAAAAGCTTTTGGAAAACTACATGTTGTAAATCTTTTATCAAAAGTACGACTATAGTTTGTAGCTATGTTAATGACAGCTATATTAATATTTATAGTATATTAATGAGATTTTGTATTCATTGTAGTTTGGATTGAAAGGTGATCAAAAAGAATTCGAATCTCCAACTGCAAGTCCAGGTAAGAAAAACATTTCACATCTTGACAGTAAGCCCATCCAAAGATAAAAACTGAAGTTGAAATCACGACAGTATATTGTTTTTATCCTTGGATGTATGATGATAATGTATAATGATT
>WWPM01018350.1:0-13592 GCA_023279145.1 Glomeris maerens | reverse complement strand
CCCCCGTTGTGACGTCACGAACGACAGCGGACCAATCATTACCTCGATTTAAAACTGGTCATCCAATAGCAGTATCTGAAGTGTAGTTTTGCATTTAGAAGAACAAATATTTAGTTTTTTCAATGTCATATGCACGTGCTTGCCACTGCTATGACATTTCAATTTCCCGGGTGTCAAATGCTTACCATTTGTCACTATTACATAACGGTTTTCTGATTCAAAATATGTTTATATTTTCAAAACCGATTTTTGAATTCGCGAAGTTCGTCATTTTATGATGACTTGGTTCGGTTTAAAATTGAGGGAAAAATTTATAGAAAATACTAAGTATATAGGCCTGGTTAGCTTAATAAATTAGTATTTATAATCTGAATAATTAGTTATTTTCTCCAAATAGAATTATACTTCAAAGTTTATTTGAAATTATGTCACCTTTTACTGGGCATAAGGTTTATGTTTGAGGTCAAGGTTTGGGTCCATTTCCATTATACTATTCCCCTCTCCCTTTTTCCCTATTTGTAGCAGGCATTTTACAGCCTTCAGGGAACTGACCTAAACACGCAATTTCCCCCTGGAAATGATTGTTGGAGGCGGCCATGACACCTAAAACGACCTTCGACAAACTTGCGCACCTGCTTTGAAATTGTTGACATTTGTAATAACGTTCACGATTTAAAAAGCTGTTATTAATTGATGCAAATGATGAAAGAGTTAAGCGAGACATTTTTCCGGGAATAGGGGCGTTTATTTGCAGTGTAAAAGTGGGAGGAGTCATCATTTTTAAAATAAACGGCGGCCATTTTGGAATGCAGCTTGGTGTGTAATAATGTATACAATAAATAATAAGCGTTTCTTAGGATTGCGTAATTTGTGCAAATATACCTGGCCCACCTGTTTTTTTCCCTTCCCGACTTTCAAGTCGGTGTCAATGACCTCCAAAGGTCAAATATAATGCTTAGGTTTTTCCCTATAATTATTGCACAGGTTGTGACGTCACTGGATACTATTTACTAAATGTAAAAATATAGTTTTTGTATTCAGATTTAAGCCAATATAATGGGGCATTACAGTTTGTTGTAAACAAAAACAAAATCATTGAACTAGTTTGTGTAGCAGTTTAAAAAATGATATTTAAAAACGGACTATCTAAATTGTGAATGTTTATTGAATTTTAAATCGAAATTACGTTTATTGAGTTGCAGATCGCAATCATTTATTCAGTTATAAATGTAAATTGTGAACGTTAATTCAATTATAAATAGAAGTTGTGTTGAATTATAAAACTAAATTATTAACATTATTTTCAAATTACATTTTTTAATGATTGAGTTTTCAATCTATCATCAATGTTTAAGTTATAAATCAAAATTGTGAATGTTTATTCAACTATAAATAACAGTTATTAATGTTTACTGATTTGCAAATTAAATTATGAATGTTTATTGATTTATAAATCTAAATTATGAATGTTTATTGATTTATAAATCTAAATTATGAATGTTTATTGTTGCAAAACCAACTTATGAATCAAAGATGCACATTAATCGGTGTGAACACTTTTATATTAAAAAAGTAACAATATTGTTTGCAAACTTGTTTAATTAACATAATATTAGTCGTCATAATTTTTTAATATTGTCAGTAGTAACATCTTAATGTGAATTAAATGTGCACATGTCCTGAAATCACAGCAAAAACTTACAATTGTTTACAATTCATTTCCTTCATATCGTTTTCATAGGCTAAACCTTAATATTACATTAAATTAAATATATTATAGTGCATTTTAAGTAAGTTTTAAGTATTACACACAATAAACTCACCACTTTGGCGACTTGAAGAATTCATTTGCGATTCTCCCATATTTTAAAACATCCAAATTATGACAGTATTAATCCATAAGTACTGTTTTTCACATGCAAAAAGTTATTTTTCAAACCAGACGATAACCGGTTTAGGCTTATAGCACTAGGACTGTTCACAACTTTGGAAAACTTGTCGTTTTGCGCGCGATTAAAATTCGTATAATAATAACTTGGCTGGTAATCGAAATCATTTTTTTAAAAGTGCACAGCTAGATGAATCGGCATGGTTACGATGGTAAATCGATCGATCGGATGGCAATACAAAAACATAATCCACTTTTTTCCCGTGATCGATGCACTATTTTCCCCGCACAAAATCCGCCATCTTTAATCAAACATCCATAGAATCTTTATTCGTCCACAAAACACAATAATATCGCCGCAACCATCAGCGGAAATCCATTTGCAACTTTTGATATTATATACATGTTATTTTGTTTCGTCGCTGCGCTGTTTGCGTTGCTCGATCACGTGATCGGCCTGATCGCGGCATTCCACGTATCAATCCGCGTCGAACGTTTTTAAATCTTTCAAGATATGAAAACCGGCATTTGCAACTTTTTTTTGAAAACTGTCTTCGATCTTTATTGCCATCAATTGCCAAAAGCATTAAAGTAAACTGGGATTGTAGCTTTGTTTCTGTTTGTAGTAATTATTTGGTTTTTCTTCGTTTAAATCATTTTATGCTGCACTCTAAAAACGGGACGTAAAAACGTTCGGTTCAGTTTCGCGCAATGGTATTGCGCGACATCCAATGCAATGCAATATTTGGCGTAATTTGCTGTAATATTGGGGCGGGCCGCGCAATAGTTTATTGCTCGGTCGCAAGTTGCTCGCAATATAATTCCGAATCCAGCCAATGTTGGGGGTTTTCCACAACTATTCCCAACTACGTAGATTCCTAAATTTTTGCCAGCTTTATTATAATGGCTTGTGAATAATTCAGATCTAATAAAGCAGTACACATCGTCGATCTGTAATAAGGATTGGTGAAAAAATTCGCTCGGAATTATTAGTCAAGTAAGTTAGGAATTTAGAAAGTGTTGCATGCGATTGTATTGCGCATAGTCTGTTTTCGTGCAATATCTCGAGGGAATCTCCTATACAGATATTGCGCGAAACCTTTGAATATGGAACAATGTTGCCCATACCAAGGACTATTGATCTCGAATTTTAATTGAATGTTCATATTCAAATATCGAGTTAAGTTATAATTCTGAGTTCATTGGATAACTTTAATTTTGAATAACTATGTAACCAATAAATAAAGTTTGAAATCAAACAAATGTAACTGGGAAAGATCTGTTATGAAAATATTGAATTCCAAAACGTAATTTATAAATGACCCTTGGAGAAACAACCGCGTTTGCAATATTCTTGCACCGGTTTGGAAGTCGCGCAACGCTTGGTTGCGCGCCGCATAGTAATCGTTCGAATCACGTGACATAACATTGCAGGCAACTCGACGCCGAGAGCATCCGATTGCGTGGAACAGGGTAGTGAACCGGTCGTTGAATTGCGAGGCGATATCGGATCGCCATCAATGTCCATTAAAAAAGCCAAGGGAACGAATAAAAGATCGAATCGGGTGGGAAATTTACGGGCGATGCGTAGTTTTTCGGGGCGGAAAGCGTTAAATGTCGATGGCACTATGTGCGAACGCGCAATGCGACGTGACTGGGGATTTTGAACGGGGAATTTTAGGCGGGAAACGGGCCATCGACGCCATTTTGAGTACGATATACTCGGGTTGGAAGAAGAGCGTTGGTCGCCGATGAATTTCTCATGGTTTTAGCGCGAAAAACCAATCGTTTCTGGTGTCGAGTGCCGAAAGAAGCCTCCACGGATTGTCTGCACAGCAATTGTAGAGGTAATAATGGCCGATTCTTGACGATTTCGCCAAAACGTCTCTTCGTTGACGAGACCGGTCATGACATCTGGTGGCGACACCGTGCAACTTTTCCTCAACAACATTCTATAACCGTTTTTATCCTTTAGTAAAAAACGATTTTTCCTCGAAAATTAACGCGTATTCTCTATCCCTACACTCGTTATGCACACCCTCGGCCCTTTTCAAAACATTATCACCGAATTTTAGCCGAGATTTTGGCGAAAACTTGCAACTGCGTTTTCCTCCTATTTTTCATGCTTGTTATAAGATTCTTTTCGCATTTCTATCATTAATCGTGCAGAAATAATCCGTAAATCCTCGTTGTTTTGCGTCGGTTGCGTAAGGTGGAATGTGCGTTTGCTTTTGGATTACTCCGGATATTGTTAAAATGAAATTTACTTGAGGAAATGCGGTAGAAATACGAGGTGGGAAATTGTGTTGCGAGGGATGAATCGATGTGCAACTATTTGTTGCATTCCCAAAGCAAGTATTGCGACTGTTCCGGTCTCGCGCCATTAAGTTGCAGGAGAAATATTGCAGTTGCGAATGGGTCAATCAATCGTGTTGCAGATATGTTTTACAAAAATAAATATGTTTTAATAAGAGAAACGGACGAGGTTTATATGCGGTTGTATTCAAAGCTTAGATTTATATAGTTTTGGTGGTAATTTAATTAAACATTGTGGTACAATACAGGAGAGGTTGCAGGCGGATTGTGGCGTTCGCAACTTTATTGCGAATAGTTGCTTTCGGTGCAATGGTTGCAGGCGTCGCTCGTACGCTTACACAAGCATTTCGAATACAAATTGCACCCGTGTTGTTTTCGTGCAATAGATTTGCAACCAGATTTCTCCTTGCTCATCTTCTGCGAATAAACCATCTGGCAACTCATTTAGACACTGTTATGACTTAATACAAGCCTCATTATACCTTTAACATACTTAGGGAAATACTTTAATAGTTTCCAAGATAGGAAATATTGAAATTATTAGGGATTTTGTAATATGAAGTGTGTAACTTGTTGCAGGACTTTTGAATGGCTGCAATTACTTATGACGTCATCTGTAGACAAATGAAGTACGTTTTAGCAATATATTGCACACTTAATAAACCAGAGCAATAATATATCATTTCATTACATTTGTTTTTGTATTGCCATCCATTCCTTTAATGTAAATTGCTGGAATTTATTTCTAAATTTTGCAAATAAATGTTTTACAGAGACTTTTACAGGAATTGACTAGTTTTTCAACGTTCAAATACATTTTTAAAATTTGTTGGCAATTAAGAAATTTGAACGATTTTCGCGCCGTTTTTTTGGGGGGAGGGCAACATGATCTCGTGCAACTTTCTTGCGCGAAGTTAGTTCCAACGCAACTTCGTTCGCTGAATCACTTGTTCGGTGTGCCAGTGACGTCGCCAGATCTCGCGTGCAACACGTATTGCGCGCAACAGGGTTGCGTTAAACGCTCCGCGCAACACTTTCGGGACTTTTTCCCGCCAGTTTTGAAGTGGCTTTTGAACGAAGATGGCAGATGAAAGTGGTGCTGATTTGTTTTGGTTTCCTACATTCCATCGAAGGTATTACTGATCGGGCACCATGTTCTACGCACATTTTGTGCTGAGCAAAAAGGGCCCTTTGGCCAGGATATGGTTGGCGGCTCATTGGGACAAGAAACTCACCAAGGCACATGTTTTTGAGACCAATATCGAAAGTAGTGTGGAGGGAATCTTACAACCAAAGGTAATAAAAGTATTCTCAGCAAAAAATTACATTACATATTACAGAGTTGACCCATTATTTATTGAAAAATTACACGTGGATAATGACCCAAAATGTCAAATAACTAACCACAATACTTTGTACAAGGAAAGGAATTAAATGTGCAAATCCTCTGAGGACGTTGTTATATTTCTTATGCAGGAATTTGTGGATTTAAGTTTTAAAAAAATGCGAATTTGTTAAATTCCAACAAAAAATTATGATTTGAGAATGTTAAATGCGATTCAGTATGATGTATAAATTGAAGATGCTTTATTGTAAAATAGTAATTGACATTACGCAGGAAATTTGTGTAAAAATATGGGAAAGTGTGAGAATTTCAATTAGAATTTGTTAGATTCCAAGAATAAACTTTGAATCGGAAGAAATGAATCTCCGACTCGAAATTATGATTTGAGAATTTCGAAGCGCGATTCAAGATATCATTGTAAAATAGTAATCTGTTGTTGAAATAGGTGAAAATGGCTCTGCGGACTTCGGGTCACCTGTTGCTGGGAGTTGTGCGCATCTACTCGCGCAAAGCCAAGTACTTGCTGGCGGATTGCAACGAGGCCTTCATCAAAATCAAAATGGCTTTTCGGCCGGGAGTCGTGGACCTTCCAGAAGAGAACAGGGAAGCCGCCCTCAACGCCATCACCTTACCCGAAGTTTTTCACGATTTCGACACCGCCATGCCGGAAATCAAGTAGGAACTATTTGTATCGCACGGCACCGCAACCGCAGAGGAGCCATATTAAACGTTTCTATCGCCGTAGCGACATCGATGTCGTGGCGCAGTTCACGCTCAACCAGAGCCGTGCCGAAGAAATCACGATGAGGGAGGACTACGGCAGCATCACGTTGGTCGGAGACGACGGCTTCGGTAACCCGCGCGGTTTACTTTGCGTCTCCCACCTTGTTTTCTTGTAATCGAAACGTCATTTTCATTTTCCTCGAAGGTGACATGGGTTTCGAAGACGCGGAAATCGTGCGTGACGGCTCGAACATGGAAGAGACTTTGGACGAGGCGAACCTGCTTTTCGGATCGTCGAAAAGGCACAAGGATGACAGCCGGCAAAACACGCTCACCAACTCGGCCATCGACAAACACGTCGATATGGACATCGACGCGCCTCTCAGGGACGACGGCTTCGGCGGCGGAGTCGGCGGACTGCTCTGTAAGCGAGAGTTACCTCGGATCAAAGCGCGGTGTGCAGATTGTCTTTCTTCTTGTTACAGCTGCGGAAGCGGGCGGGCTGTTCGAGCCGGGAGGGTTGTTCGACGACGCGCCGATGGAACCGGTGTCGATGGACGCAAGGGCGGCGGAACACAGACCGATGTCTTCCGCGAAAGCGGACGACAAGAAAGCCAACGATCAAAGCGACGACGACGATGACGATGACTTCTACGGTAATTTCCGATGTTAAAGGCTGGTTCACGGTGCCACGATTTTTAATGTGAAAAGCCGTGTTTCGCGAAATTGACCGCAATTTTGTGAAATGGCAAAACTGTGTGCAACTGGTCTGGGAAATTGAAAGCGATCTGATTACCGCGTCAGGTGATATGGGGCCTCCTTCGATGGGCGCTCCCAGCAGCGGTCCCTCGTCTCCCGCGTCCCCCGCTCCCGTCGTCAACGACCCGGTGGAAGCGGGCACCGAAGGCCCTTTGCTGGCGGAGAGCGCGAGGCAAGCGGCCGATCAGACCACGTTGATCCACAACGAAGAAGAGACTTTCGCACTCGCGCCCCTCGACGCTACCGTCATTCAGGGTGAGTACGTGTACTCGGGCCGTCAAGTATTCGTTTGTTTTCTTATTTTTCTGTTACTTTAATCTGCCTTTTAATAAGATGTTGACGGGTTTAATCACCGTGATGTTTCCTATAACAAATCTCGTTCGCTAATTGACGGACGTTCTCGCGTAAAGGTGCCGAAAAGAGCAAAGCGAAGCGGAAGAGGAAACTGATAGTGGACGAGGTGAAGAACATCTCGGGCGAGGAAATGAAATCTCAGTTGGCCGACACGACGGACATAGTCACGACCCTCGATCTGGCGCCTCCGACCAAGCGGTTGATGCACTGGAAAGAGACCGGCGGAGTCGAGAAGCTGTTCGCTCTTCCCGGCAGGCCGATCCACTCCAAGATCCATTGTAAAGTAAGTGCGCTCGCATTTCATCGCGCCCAGATGAAGCGTATCGGTTCTCTAAATCCAAACGTCTTCCTTTTTTTAGTTGTACCAACGCCATCTTACAACGCGCGCCGTGGAGAACGAGGACTTCGGCCTCGCGGCGGAGGAAGAGAAACTGGAGCTGGATACGGAAAGCGCGAGAGAGGATGGAAGTACGTTGACGTGACGCGGTTAAAAAAAAGTTGACCGTTCGAAGTGAACCGTAAATGTGTTTTTCCTTGCAGATATGGGAAGATTAAACCGAAAGAGGAGGTACGATTCGTCCGCTGCCCAAGAACAGTTGCAACAACAACAACAACAACAACAACAACAACAACAGCAGCAGCAGCAGCAGCATCACCAGCAAACAAATGAACAGGTATTGCAAATTGTAATAGTGTTAGTGATGTAATGTCCAAATTGATCCGGGCAAAAATGAGGAAGGAAAATGTTTCGTATTAAAACCTTGGCAGCACGTCCCGGAAGAACTTATGCCGGCCCCCGCGGTAGACCCTTCGCTTCACCATCCGCACCACGCCGCGGAGCAACATCACCACGAGATGAACGGGCTCGAGGAACACCACCAGGTTAACTCCGTGGCCGTCGACCAGACGCAGCCCGTCGTGGAATTTGCGCAGCCGATGCCGCCGCCACCGTTACCACCGCCGCCGCTTGCCCAGCAAGAGTACCAGCAGCCGGATTATCCTCAGCAGGTTCCTCTGCTGACGACGGAAGACCAGCAGTCCCTGTTAGCGATGTCCGCGGCGGAGGAGCAGGAACAGGAACGGGAACAGGAACGGCGACTGGAGATGCAGATGCCGCACGTGTCCGTACCTTTGGAAGGGTTCGTGGAGCCAATGCCTCCTCCTCCTCCTCCTCCGCCGCCGCCTTTGCCGCAGCAGGCCGTCAAGTATTACTATATTTGCCATATTTTTCTCGGCATCCGTGTACAGTAGAACTCGGTTATAGCGACCTCGGAAGTGATGCGCTCCAAACCTGTACGGTCAATGGCATGTGAAAGCATTTGTAATATCAAGGAAGGGATGGAATTCTTTCACAATTGGGAAATATTATTTAACACGTTCATCGGATATATTGCAAACGGTTTGCCGGTCCCTTGAAGTCCACTATAACGAGAGTTTCTTCAGCACGGCAGAACAATATACGAGCATTTTCCTGTACTTTATATTAATGTTTTCCCTCCTCGACAGTCTGCCGCAATCTTCGATGTCCTCCGGAAGTGTGCCGGACGTTGCCGCCGCCGCGTCGGCTTCCACGTCCAACCCCACCACGCAGGAGAGCCCGGCCGCGGAGGAACCGCACGATACGATAGCCAGCAACGCGGAAGATGACTTCTTCGCTTCCCATAATCAGAGCAAGATGCAGCAGCAGCAACAGCATTACAACGAAGACCAGCTAAACGAAGGCGGCGATCAACGCGTCTCCCGTATCGATACCGCGAACGAGGCCAATCATATTGGGACGGAGGACATCAGGCCGCAACCGACTCCGTACAACATGCTGGAGGAAGAGGAGGACGACATGGAGTGTCCGGCTAGCGTCGGACCGGTAACGGTTCCTTTTAAGAGATGATGTTTTGCGGCAACGTACTCAACCGCGTTTTATCTCGCGCAAGGTTGACGAGCAAGGAGCCGACGAGACGTACGAGCAGTTCGAGGAAAGGGTGCTTAACAAGCGAGCGCAGCAGATGCTTCACGTCATTCAAAGGCAGTTCATGAGACAAGACGAGTTGAAGTTCGCCGACATTGCCAAACATAATAACCGCAAACAGGTAAGCGGCGTACGAAACGTGTCGAGTTATCTACAAACCCGTTCTCATTTTCCCCGGAATCGAGTTTCCACGCATGTACGAAACCTGAACTTTGTGAAATGGAACTTTAGAGGGAGGAAAACTGAGGTATGAACCCTGAGATTCGGTTTCAAACTTTGCTTTCCGTGTGATTTTTAGGTGGCGCAGAAATTCTACACGTTCCTCGTGTTGAAAAAGCAGCAAGCCGTCGAACTGACTCAGGCCGAACCGTTCGGTGAAATGTTTATAACGAGGGGTCCCAAATTAGATACGATTTAAGAAAAGGCAAAAAGTTTTCCGGTATTTTAAACAAATTTTACATAAATTGCTTCATGAGAGGGCCATGGACCGTGACGTGTACAAAAAAAACAAACAAACCAACCCCGAATACGGCATCTCATCATTGTCGAGCACCGCGATGCAAACATTGTTGTAAATAGGTAGTATTTCTTTCTTTATTTCTTCGTTTTTCTCACCAATGGGCCATACACCCCCCATAACCTCTTCCCTTTCCATCCCTCAAATCCCTGACATTAACTTTTTCATCGAGTAGCCAATGTGAAAAGAAACAAATACACCGAGAGAAACCAATCGCTGTCATCGTATTTCAACAATAATAAGAACGGTTTTTCCCCCGCTTTTTAAAAGAGGACATTGTGGAAATTTGTAAATTAGATGACATCGAATGGTGAAAGATTCGGCTTTGTTAGAGAGTGAAGATCGAGGAACCGTAATTTTTATTAACAAAACCCGCTGATGTTGTTAGTTAACTGGAAAATCAAAGAGAAATATTCAACGGTTCATTATATTTTCCAAAAACGGAGGAATTTGAATTGAAAATGAAAACTTGTCTTTAAAGCGTGATCAGTCCTGTACAATACAACTCACTTTTAACCTCAGTTTTTAACCGCGTTTCTTTTTAAAGTTTTTCTGTCCCCATTTTTTCTAACAATTAACCGAGACTCGAAAGCTCGTTGTGTTTGCGTAACGCGATGTAACTTTACTTATTCAGGATTATTGAAGTACATACGTATATCCCTTGTGTAATCTGACATGTTTCTATATTCAAGAAGGAAGTTACTAGATTTTTTTCCCCCTGCAATTTACAGAAATTGAATGCGAGTTGAAATCAAAATTGATGAATTGCGTCCGACCCGACCGACTGATAAATTCAAAAGCTCTACTCAATTAAGTATGTATATAACAATTCATCTTTATCACTTTCATGCAGCAAATAATCAATTGGTTATCTAATAAACTTTCCTGTATTTTGGATCGCATTTTTCATAACTTTCGGTGCAATGTCATTCATTTCAAAATCGTAACTATTCGGTTTTTGATCTGTTTGTACTGTTAAAAATTAGAGGGAATTCATAATTAAAAACATTTTAAATAGGATTTATAGTATTTTATAGTATTTAAGGAAACTAAAAGGAATTATTGCAGAAATTCGCAAGTAAAACCAGGGAGAAATTGTTGGTTTAAAAATAAGATTTATAACAAACGTTTCTTTCCACGATTTGGCATTTATTCAAAAGTACTATAACGAAGAAATGAAGTTACGCAAACAAAACGGTTTGTCGCTCGTGCAAAAAGCGCGCATATCTCTGTATAAGAAAGTTGCTGAAACCAACGGATGAAATTTACTTACATTGCGTTCAATGTCGTTTTATTACATGGCCGTGTTTCGCTTCCCTCGTTATATTATTATCGTTTGTAAAGACCATTTTATTACTGACCACTTTTTTGTTTTATTTTTTGTAAAGTGCAGATGTGTACAACAAGGTCATGTGCATTGATTAAATCTTTATAATGTCACAAGTGTTGTATTTGCTTTCGTTCATCCCAACCGCTGAGCTTTCTCGGCACTCGCTTCCACCGCGGACATCATCGCGGCTCGCACGCCGCCTTTCTCCAGTTCGTGGATTCCTTGGATCGTGGTTCCTCCCGGGGAACACACTTCGTCTTTCAACTGTCCCGGATGCTTCCCGGTGGTCAGTATCATCTTCCCGGCTCCCTGTACAATTTAAAAAATAATGGGTTTGGTTTTCTGTTGGCTTATTACGTCTAGGTACAGGCAAGTCTTACGATCATGGTTTGCGCGGCCAACTTGGTCGCAATCTGACGCGGGATTCCCATCTTGACCGCGCCGTCCGCGAGGGCTTCGGCAACCAGATACAACTGCCGTAAAAAGTAAAATTAAGTGTGCTGGACATATGAAACTTTCATTCCGTGAAAGGATTTTTAAAATCGTTCACAAACTAAAAAAGTTACAGGCAAAGAAGCATTATTTTTCGTTCTGCCCTCGTACTAAAAAATGCACGAACGATACTTGTCATGAGTGAGTAAAAAATAAGAGTTAATTTCAAATTCTATTACTTTTATTTTCTAATCGTTGCATTCATGCAAGAATGGGTTGTTTACGAACACAATATTGAAAATTCGTTCGGGTTCATATTAAGCTCTTCTATTTTAACGAAATATCTTTACATATGCAGGTCCGCTGCCGCAAAGCCCGGTGAACGCGTTCAGCAACTTCTCGGGGAATTCCTGGCAGACGGCGCCGGACATGAGTTTCTCGATGTACGCGATGTCGTCGTCCAACACGAAACCTCCTCTGGCGAACGCGAATACGCCGGCGCCGACGGACAACGGAGTGTTGGGAACGGCACGTATGATCCTTGTATTTTCAGGGCACCTCAGATACTAATCCCCAAACATTTCGAAAACTTTCAATTAGAACATCGTGTACGTATGTAAACATTGGTTCTAAATGAATACAGATTTAAGATATGAGAAAATGGATTTTACGCACACCGCGCAGTGTTTCTATCGTGACTCCGGTCACGATGGACACTACGAGATGGCTCGTGGTCAGCGTGTGGCATATTTCTTCGGCCACTTTCAGTACGACTGCTGGTTTTACGGCCAAGATGATGGTTCTGCATCCGGCCACCACTTCAACGTTTGAATGCGTTACGTTCACGCCATTCTTCTGTAATATCATTTAAAGTTGAACACTTTTCAAAACTGCACGACTGTCAAAGTAACCTGAAGTTCAATTAAATTTGTAGTGGATGGAGCACTGGCCCAAACATCTTTGGAGTCGATGAAACCTTTGTAAGTAATTGCAAAACATTTACGTATTTTCATTTTATAAGAATATATATTACTTACAAGTACATACCTGAAATTAATGCAGATTTTATAATTGCCTGTGCCATACTACCAGCTCCAATTATTCCCAAAGCCATATTTTTATTTAGTCCACAAAAGTCAAAATTGAATCCTGCAATTTTGAAAATAAATTGCAAATTTCACACTCTTGACTTTCTTGTGGAAATAGCTTTTTAAAAACCCGTAATACCAGATTTTCTTGCAGCTTAATTTCGTATCTAAAAATAGATGTTAATTATGCAATTTATATGATGAATTAAATTACCTATGGTAATTACAATACAATTTTATTGATGAGCTGTCAATCAAGTATCAGTTTCCAAAAATTTATAAATCAATCCGAATGATGTTTTTCCATAAAATTCTCTCTTCGGTTTCAATAATGTCCTTCTGCGTCCTTTTAATGTTTCCCTTTTCCACATTCATCTTTCCTCTTTGTTTACTTGTTTTTGATTTGAAGGACGCAGTTTGGGAGGAGCTTCAGATTCAGGTTTCCCCGGTCACTGGCTCGTTGGTCACCGCACCGGTACGCATAATATTGGAAGCGTATCGTTACTTTTTCAGCAGTCAGTAAATAACCGGCTAGCTAGTGAGGTTTTTAAAATACGTGAACGTATAAGATCATTTCCTGCTTTTTTATTCAGTTTAAATTGATGCAGTTTTGGAGAATTTTGCTATTTTTTAATAGTTTTATATTAATCGCTGTATGTATCGATACACTCGTATTGACTTGTGAGTATAATTTTTCCCTTTTACTCGATTGGTTCCATGGTGTAATGGTTAGCACTCTGGACTTTGAATCCAGCGATCCGAGTTCAAATCTCGGTGGAACCTGTTTTTTATTGTTCAAAATTTTAACTCCCCCCACCCACATAAACTAGTTTTTAATTCTTTATTTCATTTTTAAGTTCTTTCTTTTTTTCTT